>JAQZBX010000111.1:71765-147884 GCA_029593785.1 Cabassous unicinctus | reverse complement strand
AAGTGAAATGAAATACTCAATATGTGTTTGGGGAAACAACCTGGTTGGGGGAGCTGAAATTAGTGTCAGTGGTAGAACTTATGATAAGGATGATAATCATAAGTGATACATGATTTGCATTAAAAACATGAACTTTTCACTTCTCCTTTATATCTCCCATCCCTTGGAGATGGACTTTATCCTCTTGAAATATCAGATTCACATTGAAGGAATGTCAATATCATAAGGTCATGAGGATGAATTTTTATGATTTTGAGCCCACAGAGTTTGTGAACTATACATGTTTTTCAGTATACAGGAAATCTCTCCTGTAAGGGAACCTGCTCTTACATAATTTGGGGGAGAGTTGGGGGTGAGGTTGTGGGAGTGGGAATCGAGTAGGGCATAGGAGGGATAAATGGATTAAATGTATGGATCCAGTGTAGTGGCAGCCATGTTCCTCTAAAATCCTGGGGCTTACTCTGACTCTGAGCTTTGTGTTCTGGGCTCTGCATTCTGGGATTTGCCCATTGGACTTTCTTTAAGCATCAGAACTGGGGAACAGGAGTCTGTGTTCTGGTTAAGAATTCCAGTTTTGAGGTTGGTTGATTTAGGAGGGAATTGCTTTGGAATTTGTCTCCATCCTCTTCATTACAGGGAATGAGCTAGAATTTAATTTTCTCTCAGATGTAGTGTATTATCTCCAGGGGAGGTGTTTTTCTTTTCTTTCTACTACCAAATAAGTACTAAACCCTCTCCCTTTCCCGTAAAGTGCACAGACACACACTCACGCAAACCAGGCTCCCACAGGCTTTAGCCTCTGGGAATTCTCTTTCGGAGACATAAAGCCTGCCTTCTCTGTTGGCTATGTGCCTGCCCAAGCCCCATTCTGGAGACATTGTAAGGTGTGGCCTTCTGTCTGCCACTCCATCCATCATTTCACAGGGCTTCCTGAGGTGAGTTTTAATCTGTGTCTTCTAGGTAAATGTCTAAAAAAGCATGTTTCTGTCAACCAGAATTATTTTTGTTCCTCTATATGATTCTTTCAGTTTCTCACAATATGTGTCTGTATGTTTGTCTGCGAGACACTCAGTCGTTGCCTGTGTGTCATTGCAATTTGTTTAACCTGTGATGGATGGGTTTAATACAAAAAATACCTGAAATCTCATTTATTTGTAGGTTAATTAAAAATAGAGTAACATTCATTCAAATGTACTGTGGTTTCCCAGCTATTTGCAGATATGGATTCCAGGTGGTCAAACAAAAGGGGTTTAGAGCTTTCCTCTGTCCTGGCCCTCACATATCCACAGCCATTCTATTTTCTTGGTCAAAGATTGAGAGTTTTGACAATCTGAAATATCTGGCTTGAGGGAAGAGGGTAAATTGAAAGGGTCTCTAATCCAAGATCAACTCAAGTGTTGTCTACTCTTTGCTTGAACATCTCCACAACAGAAGGGTTTTATCTCATCGTGCAGCTGTGACTCTTCCAATCGTCTTATGTACACGGACTCCAGACTGTCTCCCTGAATTTTCACGTGTAGCTGCTAGTCTTCCCCTATAAGACTAGTGGTGTTCAAGACTACTGCAGTGTTCTCTTCATACAAAAAACCACCATGGATTCTCTCACTGCTCTTCATATCACTTGGTTACTATTACCTTAGGAATTTTAGTTTAAGCCCTATCTAGTTGTGGGACCCAAAACTAAATACACTTTAGTTATGGCCTCAGCAGTATGTTCAAGCTTTCATTCATTCATGACTTCTCGAACATGTCTTTGTGTCAGAATCATGTGAGGAGCTAGAGAGGCAAGGATGAACAAGGAACAAGTCTGACCTTAAAGAGCTCATTATATGACAAGGAGGACAGAGGCATATACGAAATTCTAATGAAATGGAAAAAGTCCATATAAAATATTGTAAAATGAGAGATGAAAGGGTTATTATTCCTGTCTAAATAGTCTTAGGAAAAGCAAATAAAATGAATGACAGTGAAAGTTCAAAAAAATCTAATAAGCAAGAATAAGACAATTCAAGTAGAAAAAAAGAAATAAAGAAAACCATAGAATTGTCAAAGCTCATTTTAGCATACTGTCTTCTGAAAAAAAATGCCTCTCTTTATAAAGTCTAAAACCTATTAGTTTTTGGTAAGTTACAAACACACTCTTAATTCATATCAGAGTTACCCTCCATGAATCTCCCTGACAGGAGGACTTGTATGGTGAGCAAATTCAAAGTCAGGTAATTTGGCAAGTAGCTAAGCTGAAGGAACTTGAGCCAGGTGGAATGAAGAAGTCTAAAGGATACCATGATTGAAATTTTGGATATTATTTATTCATTCAGTTATTTAATCATCTAGTTAAACTATTCATTAAGAATCTGAATGTGTTTGACCCTGTACTATCATTGGCTTACTGGTGTTCTAAAAAGAGTCAATATCATCCTTGTCTCAAAGGAACTCATAAGCTAGTAGGGGATACAGACAGTAAGCCAATAATTACACAAATCAATACATGCTTACAAATTCAATTGTGTCCTGCAGGAAAACAGAGGATACCATGAAGAAGAATACTCACAAACTAAGGTGAAACCTGTTTATGATTGTTAGGTCTCTGTGTTTCTAGCATTATAATGTGAAGGAAGTAGGAGGCTTCTGCTCTTGTGTTGTAGGTTAAATTTCATGTGAAAAAGCACTTGGTAAGTAAAGTATGATTTAACAAGGATAGTGACTTTGGGAGGCAATGAGCTCTCCTTCAATGGGAATGTTTAAGCAGAGTGTGGGTTGCAGGCAAATAAAGATGCTTTCAGGGGGATTCTTCCAGAAGATGTAAGTTTGGACTCTAGTTCTATGTCCTAGGTAATCTGCCAAGTGGATAATTGAATCAATGGACTTAAGTGAGCAAACTATTTTAGAAGGTTACTTAATCCCCATTGCTTTCTACCTCACCACTAGTCTGCATATGAGACTGGAAAAATCTCTCTCTCTTCCATTTTGTCATTTTCTCTGCCTGAGAAAATGAAGATGGTCAACATCTCCTGAATTATCCTATTATCACTTAAGTGGCTTCAGCTTCAGTGAGCTGGAAGCTGGGCTTTGGAGGAAAGACTAAAGGGCTTATAATTAGAAGAATTAGATTCTAGTCCCAGCTCAATCTTAGGGTTGTTTTGAGGCTCAAAGAAAGCAAGTTGGTAATGAGGTAATTTCCCCCCTGGTTAGCATTTCAATTTCGCAAGCTGTCATCTCTTGGGCATTGCCCTTCCACATTCTGCATGCTCCTCCTTATACATGTCACATCTAGTGCTGGCAAGGCTGCATTGTTTCTTCCTACAAAAGATGAGGTTTTACCATTGGCCAGCAGCCTCAAGTGAGTCAGGCACTCATCCACAGCTGAGACGATCTGAGCCCAGAATGCTCCTACCAGGTCCTCCTCTCCCTCTGGGTTCTTCTATATGGAGGTGATAGTCAACACTTGCCCCAAACCTAGGCTACATCGGTGGGCACAGCCTTCAAGGATTATCAGAAAACTCAAATTTAGAGAGAACCAGGATACTGAAGATGCTGGCAAATAAAGAAACACAAGAAAATGTAAAAATTGTGGGTAGTTTGTTGGGAGGGGAAGTTGCTTGAAAAAAGATTAGGGAGCCCTTGCCAGTTACATTTTAAAGTCCAGAAGACTGTCACAGTGATGTGACTACATAATAACAGAATGGGTCTGGAGTTGTTTTCAATGCTAGGTTAACATGGAGTGAGTTAAACCATATTGAAAGCTATGTGCTACCTACAGAGATTCTAATTTAATTGATTCGGAGTGTATCCTGGGTACTGGGAGTTTTCAAAGTCCCCCAGGTGATTCTCGATGAATAGTCAAGGTTCAAACCACTGATCCACAAGGCCGAACCAAAAGACACAGTGAAGCACAGAGATTAAATGCATGAGGTTTCAGCAGGGCCGGTATATGAAGAGATGACCGAAGAGTAAAGAAAGTCTGAGAATGCAGGCCTTGGGCATAGTCATCATTATAGAACACTTATTCCCATGGCCATAGTTCTTTGAATCTCCTAGGGTGTGCATTTCCCCCAATTTTCCATCCATTCCAGGAGTGCATTCTTACTCACTTTAGATATGCAAACATTTCACACCAATATTGGGTAAATGCATATCTTAATTTACTAGACATACCATACGAAAGTACCATCCCCTTGGTAACTTAGACAACAGGAATTTATTGTCTCATCATTTTGGAGGCTACATGTCTGAAATACATTATTTGCAGGCTTCCTCTTAAGCCTGTAGGTTCCTGAGAGTGGTTTGCTGGTATTCCTTTGCACTCATTAGCTTGTAGCATAACTTAATCTCTGCCTCCATCACATGGCCATATTCTCTCTGTCTGTAACCACATTTCTTCTTGTATAGGGACATCAGTCATATTGAATTAGGGCCCATTCTAATGCAGTTGGTCTCCTCTTAACAATTAACTTCTTCTAAGATCTTTTTTCCAAATAGGGTCATAGTCATGGAAATAGGGGTTAACACTTGAATTTTTTTTTTTTTTTTGAGACACAGTTCAATCCACAATATTTCAGGGTGAAGAATTAGTACAGAATCAGTGAATCATGTTTCTAGTCTGTTGAATGAATGAATGATATGATGGTTGTAGGTAATTAAGCTTTTAGAACATTTGTGATTATACCGGCCTTTCTCACCTTTTTATAATTATATTAAATTATATTAATTATGTTATGATTTTATTTTATTCATTTGTTATATTATTTTCACTTTCTGGTTAAGGTTTAACTATTTCTCTCTGATTACTTGGTCAGTAATGAATAGTTCTTTTTATTTATGCCTTTGATGATCATCAATGGATTCTAGATCAAATCTGTTCTTTTTGAAGCCACCTATGTCTTTACATAATAGTTTATCTGGACTCTGTTCTTAAATGTAGACATCATTTGTGTATTAAGATCATTTTCACATGGAATGGCTGTTTCATTCACCAACCACATTCTTATTTCTCTTGCTTACAGCTTTCTCAAATCAAAGCCTCATTTTGATTCAAAATGCTTTTCTCTTCGCTGGGTGAATTGGGCCCATGGAGATGACCAATTTACCAGATGTCCTTGTGTCCTCAGATCTACATCAACAAAGCTAAAAGTCAATTATTTCTCATGAATACATGCTACATCGCACTGGGTTTACTCCCATCTACATTATGAAATGCAAACACCATTATATGAGGAATCTGTAGATCTGAACTATAATCCAGGCTCTGCAGTTAGTGACTTAACTCTTGGGTTCATTACTCAGTCTTCTCTGCATCTTTATGTCTCCCTGTAAAATGAGTGGTTGAGAAAAAATAAGAATAAAATAGTTAATCTTTTTCCATGTTTCACGTATCTTGCAGTAACTTGTTACTCTTATAATAATGATATGAGGTGTATTTTTATGCCTAATTTATAGATGGAGAAACTGAGGCTTTAAATTGTTAAATTATCTGATCAAAGTCCCAAGGAGAGTAAATTGCCAACTGGGTTCAAATTAAAGGCTTCCGAAATTCGATTGCAGATCTCCAAAACACAGGGAAAGCAGTTCACTTAAATGAGGGAGTTAGGTTGCTCAGTGAACAGAATACAATGGGATTGGATAGTTTTTACTTATACCTTTTATTTTTTGCTTCTTAATTTTGTAACAATTAAACATATTCAAATGTGTTTATAAATAAATAAATAAAACAAATCATTAAAGTCTGCTGAAATTCAATTGCAGAACTCTAAAACAGGGCACATATGACATTATCTCATTTTTTTCCTTATATCAAGCCTAAGAGTATAGAATTATTATTACCTCCCCTTCACAACTATCAACACAAAAAACAAAACAACAAACCATGACTTTGGAATAAAGTATAAGTAAGGTACTCACATTGCCTATCTAGAAATTAAGGATGGATTTTGATACAGGTGTGCCTTATTTCAAAGTTTCTGCACTTAACTTTTAAGCCAGGCTGCCTCCCTTAAACATGGGGTGGTTTGACATATCCGTTTTACATGTAACATTTTAGGATTCTGGACCTCAGGGGAGCAGAAGGATAGAAAATAGTGCATTGTCACAGGCATTGGGGAATTATTTGTCTACCCAGAAAGAAATAGATGACTTCAATTCCCCATACCTACCCCCATCTCCTTCCTGGGTCTTTGAGCTGAGCTGCTAAGGCAGCAGATCTTCAATGTGAGAGCTAACTTCTGTGTTTTCAAACGGCAGGTGAAGACTGTTCTCTGCCGTTGTTAATGTGGGAGTTGCAGGCAATGCGAGCCTTGTTCTGTTACCCTTCTTCCTGACTGGCATCCCAGGACTGGAGGGCCTATATGGCTGCCTCTCCAGCCCCTTCTTCACCATGTACATGGTGGCCATTGTGAACAACAACATAATCATGGCAGCTGTGCAGGCAGACCCGATCCTATATGAAACCAAGTACCTGTTCCTTTCCATGTTGGCCATCACTGTCGTGGGAGTCTCTGTATCCACCTTGCCCATGTCATAGCCATTCTTTGTTTTGATGTCTTCCAGGTGGACTTTGATGGCTGCTTGGCCCAGATGTTCTTCATTCACACCTACTCTTGCATGGAGTCTGGGGTTTTGTTGGCCATGAGTTATGACTGCTTTGTAGCCATCTACAACCTGCTGAGGTATACAGCCATCTTGATTTACACCATATCATCTCCATGGGTCAGGGCATTACAATGAAGGGTGTGGCACTCATGGCTCCCCTTCCAGTCCTTTTGAGGAAACTGCCATATTGCCACACTAACATCATCTCCCATTCCTCCTGCCTGCACTCAGCCCGGATCCAACTGCCTTGTGCTGATACGAAGCTCAACAGCATCCTGGAATTGCCCATTATCCTGGCCACTTTTGGACTGGACTCACAGCTCATCAGGGTCTCTTATGTGCTGATTCTTTACACCCAGTGCTTGGCATTGCCTTGGGGGAGCGACGGTTGAAATCTGTCAACACATGTGTGTCACACACCTGTGCTGTGTTTGTGTATTATATGCCTATGATTGGTGTGTCTGTGATGCATTGTGCTGCCAAGCATGCCTCACCCATGGTGCACACGCTCATGTCTAGCATCTACCTCTTTGTGCCTCCTGTGCTCAACCCGATCATCTACAGTGCCAAGACCCAACCAATCCGACAGAGAATTGTTGCCTTGTTCTCCCGCAGGAAGGATTTGCTTTGAATCACTGGAAGGGGGCAAGGAATTTGGTCAGTCTTAAGCCTTGATGGTCTTTCTGATATTGTCATAATTCTACACTAGGCATTGTGAACAGAAATAGGGAGGAAGTATTCAAAATGCTGCCACAGATTTGCTCTGAATCACAGGAGTTATTCCTAAGTGCTCTCCATCTCACATCCATGAGCCTGTGTCTCTGTGTGTGCACATGTGAATGCCTTTCTTCCCTAAGCAGACATGATCAACTTGAGGACAGATCATGTATTTCCCTTTTCTTTATTCCCTCAAAACTCTTAGCAAATGCCTGACAAATAGTAAGTTAAGAGTAAAGGCTAGAAATTTAATGGTATTTGAATTGAAATGAAGCAGATTTCCATTTTTTTATGTGTTAGGTAGAAAATGATGAGTAACCCCGAATAAATGAAGATCATCCTAGGAACATCCTTATCAGTGGGATAAACATACTTTCTGGTGGCCCCCAAATAGTCACAGTTTATACCTACTTTTCTTGGCATAATTAACAGTTTCCCTTTACTCTCAAAAATGTCCTTATGCAGACAATAAATTAAATGTAGATCTACCTGCAAAGCAAACTCATTTTCTGTAAGGAACCCACATCTTCCCACTACCCACCATTGAATGGTCCCCACTCCTAGAATTTATGTATGAGGAGAGTCTGGGGATGAGGAACACTTGACTAAATAGTCAGAACTCAAACATAGAGTAGTGTATGGACAGAATCCAGTATGCATTCTTCAGATCCCAAGAGTCCTAGGAAAAATTTCTGCTGTAGTAGAATTCTAGACTCTAGATGAACACCCACTTCCAAATATGCAGCTTCTCATGCATTTTCAGGTTGACTCAAAGTTTTGTTCATAAATATACAAAGCTTCTCAGCATGCATTATGTGATACATTATGAACAAATTCAGTTTAACGTAAACTAATTTATCACATCTTTAAAAACCCTATGGAACATAGATGCATAATATTATCAAACTGACCTCTTGTATTTAATAATAATAAATGAATATATTATTGAATAGTCTGATAATTTATCAGAATAGTCTGATAATTTATATGTCTAACTCAGATTAATTTACTCTGCTTAAGAGTTTAAATCACATAAAATAATTTTATGTTTTAAAATATTTTCATTATCACCCTGACATACTTTTTTCAAAAGAAAATATGTATATATATGCTTAAATTTGATGTTTACTAATTGACTGCACATAATGCAATTTTTGAAAATGCATTCTGTATTGAGGTATTTTTACAATACTAGCACTCAATTGATTAAAAAATAAACAATACACATTGCGATACATAGAAAAGTAATATTTTATTGGAAATGCATCTTTTAAGATTAATGAGGCTTTTTTCTTCATTTAAAATAAATATTATTTATTAATAGAATGAAAAAAATATGTAAATATCAATTCTATTCCTATTCACATTATCCCCTTTATGTAGCTGTAAATATTGAGGAGCTTGTTCACATAAAAAAGATGACATTGGAACAGATTTATCATAGCTTTTGGAATTAAATGACAAAAATCACAGGACATTCTATCATCAGACATTATTTTTCATGACATAAAAAATGAAAATTTCATTGGATCCTCTTTTATTTTGTTTGAAAGCAATGATGTCTAAATCATTTGATTTTTACTACATTATGTTACTGAGTCATTATTGTCTCTCACTTTATCAAAATCTCTGCCAGTTTTCCCTTTCTTTGGTGTTTCAATGATTTTTATGTCTTGGAGAATTGCAAAGATTTATGCTGTCTTTGAAAGCTATGCTCTTTTTTCCTTTGTCAATTGGGAGAAGTAAGATTGTGAAAAGGAAGGAAAAAGGCATAAATAAACCGAGTAAAATCAGGTACATTCTTGGGCAAAGTAATTTAAGTAAAGAGAGCATATGGAATTTGAGTATCTAAATATTAATGTAAATCCATTTGCACTCTGCACTTCTTAGAATGCCTTGCTATTTTTCCTGGGAAACATGAAATCAGTTGGAAGACTACTGGATTAGATGTCCACTGATGACAGCTTCTGTAAAGCCAGGATGACTTCCCTGGAGATACCCTCACGAAATCTCACCATAAATACTAGATATGAGGATTTTTTGGAAAACACTCAGAGACTTATGAATGAATATGGTTGTCTTTGAGGAGAATGGTTGTCTACTTTATTTATTTAACCAATGTTTTTTGAGCATTTACTAATTGCCAGACAATGTTTTGTTTTTAGTGAGGTAACTATATAATCATGAACATGTGTGAATAGATGTTGTATATATGATCAAGTCACCTTATTAGCAAGGGTATTTTAAAGTAATTTATTTTATAATAGAAATCATCACTTATGGAAACATGCTTGTCTAGCAGCAATGCTAAGAGAGCTGTCCAGGTTATTCTAAACAGAATTGGTTTTCTCACAGTTGTTCAAGAATCTCAGACTTAGAAAAATCCAAAAGGATACTATCATGACTTTTAAAAAATATTTTGTTAGAAAATTATTTAGTGACATTTTCTGGCCAAAATCTAACTACTTCCAGGGATTGTGACTTTTAGTAACACCCTCACAATGACACAAACACAAATGTTTTGCAACCCTGTAAGTTTAAAGCTCTGCTGTCCAATTGGTAGCTGCCAGTCACACATAGCTGATGAACACCTGAAATTTAGCTAGTTCTAATTGAGGTGTGTTGTACGTGCAAAATACTGACCAGATTTTGAAGATGAGTACAAAAATATTGTAAAATATATCATTAGCATTTTGTACATTCGTTTCAGGTTGATATAACATTCTAGATATATTGGGTTAAATAAAATGTGTTAGGAAAATTATTCCACCTTTTTTTTTCTTTTTTTAATTTTTTAACATGGTCACTAGAAAATGTTAACTTACATATGGAGTTTGTATTATAATTCAAATAGACAGCACTAGGTTGGAGGGTATATTGCAGAAACTTATTAGAATTGATAAAACAATACAAAAATGAACTTGAAGTTATCTGTCAATATCCCTTTGTTTAATGAATTCCATGGGTTTAGGCCTATGAAATTCCCAGTGTAAATGGCAAAGAATAAAATACTATATAGCAGTCTGTCATATGTCTGAAGAACTGTAAATATATATACATACAAATATTATACACATATGTTATATATGTGTGTATGTGTGTGTATATGCCTTTATGTACTCTCAGGTGTTCACTTATTTGTAGGAATGTTTTCCTCTGCAGAAGTTCTTTATATATTTATCCATCTCTTGATATTAAAGCTGTAGAATGAGGCTGTAAGTTTTCTGTATGTATTTATAAGAAACAAAACAAAACTACAAACAAGCTCCCACCGCATCCACATAGATAATGTATTATGTTTTGTTCATAGTTAGGATCATTTAAAGGAGTTTGCATATTTTGAGGTGCAGAGTGTGAGACTGGAAGACTAATCATAGGAATTTGTTGCATTTGCCACATTTTGAAAGCAAACAAGTCTACCAACAATGGGGAAGAAAAATATGCCCAAAATTAAAGAATCAAACAGGTTTTGTGTGATTATGTGAGCAAAGAAATCTGGATTCCTTTAATAGGACTTTTATGACTAAACTTCAGTGATATCAGTTACACTCATAATATGTTGTAACCATCACAACTATCCATTGCCATAACATTTTCATCACACCAAACAGAAAATCTGTAACTTTTAAGCAATAACTCACAATCCCCACGCCCTTGTGACTGCTAATCTACTTTTTGTGTCTATTAATTTGCTTATTTTAGATATTTTATGTAAGCTGAATCATACGACATTTGTAATTATGCATCTGGTTATTTTCTTTCAACATAATGTTTTCAAGGTTTATCCATGTTTTGGTATGTGTTAGAACTTCATTCCTTTTTAGGGCAGAATAATATTCCATTGTGTATTTATATATATATCATATTTTGTTTATTAAGTCATCTATTTATGGAAACTTAGGTTGCTTCTACATTTTGACTGTTGTGAACAATAAAGCTATGAACGTTAGTATACAAGTATCTTTTTGAGTCTCTGTTTTCAATTCTTCAATATATATAGCTAGAATTGGAATTGCCAGGTCATATGGCAATTCTATGCTTAATGTTCTAAAGAACCACCAAACTGTTTTCCACAGTGGCCACACCATTTTACATTCCCATCCCTAATGTAGGAAGTGTTCCTATTTCTCTGCATCCTCATCAACACTTATTTTCTGATTTGTTGTTGGTGGTGGTATTCTTAACAGCCATGCTACTGGGCATGAAGTGGTTTCTCATTGTGGTTTTGGTTTGCATTTTTCTAATGGCTAATAATACTGAGCATTTTCTCATGTGTTTATTTGGAGAAATGTCTATTCCAGTACTTTGACCATTTTTTAATTGGGTTGTCTCTTTTCTCATTGTGGTATAGCAGTTCTTTATATATTCTGGGTATTATATTCTTTCCAAATATTTTCTTCCATTATGTTGTTATTCTTTTCACTTTCTTGATGATGTCACAATAAATAAACCAAAATTGATAGGTGATTATTAATCAAATTCATATATTTTTAAATTTTCTTAGCTTTTGTGCAATATCATTTTTCTGTTCTGGAATCCATCAATTTTAGCATAATACATTTAGTCTTCATGACTCCTTAGGCTACTTTTGGTTGTGTCAGTTTCTTAGACACACTTGGTCTTTCATAATCTTGACCATTTTGAAAAGTACTCATTAGGCATTTTGAAGAATGTCCCTCATTTGGAATTTGTCTGCAGATTTTCCTCTTGATTTGCCTGGAGTGATGAGATTTGAGGAGGAAGACCATAGAGGTAAAGAAATAGTCTCATCACAGCAAACCAGGGTACCTACTAATAACGTGACATTGTTGTTATGTTAAAACAATCACCTGGATGAAAGAATGTTTGTCAGGTTTCTCTGCTATAAAGTTACTCGACCCCAACCCTTTTCATATTGTCATCGTTGGAAGAAAGACACTATGCATAGCAGACACTTAAGGAGTGGAAAGTTATGCATTATCTCCTTGAAGACAAAATATCTAGATACATTATTTGGAATTCTTCTCCATGAGAGATTTGTCTATTCTCTCAGTTTATGTATTTGATAAATCATTTATTCATATCAATATGTACTAATGGACATTTATTTTATTCTTAGGGTTATAATCCAATACTATTTCCTATTGTTGGACAAATTGTTTCTGTTTTGGCCATCAGAATTTCTTTCATTGGCTCTTGTGTCTCTGGCTTACATCATTGTGTGTATGTATATGTGTGTGTGTATTTAAGCCCTTCTTTACTTATTTGCTTATACAATGCTACAGGCTCATCTTGTATATTTTCTGTCCCAGTCCTAGACTTAGCCATTTCTCCAAGGAACTCTGGTCCCTCTTATTCGAGAATGGTATTACAAAGTAAGATCAGGGATAGATTTCATTATTTCTAAAGCCCTCTCACCTCTCAGAACAGCAAAGTATCTATGTGTACTAACTTGTGTGTATACAAACACATCCTCAATATTTTTACATGCTATCATCTGTATCTATGTGACTGATGTCTCTTATTCCAATCCGATTATCACATGGATCATTCTAGCTTTCTTCTCTTTCTTATGTGTAACCTCTCACTCCAACAGAAAGAAACCTGGCAGCCACCATCTGCTATCCATTTATTTAATTGTTCAATTCCAGTATGCAGGTACAGTGGATTCAGATTTAACTCATATCCCTATGGGAAACAGCTTTATCCACTAGAGCACAGCACATATATACATATATTGCTCTTTTTCCTTTAGTCTTGCAGACTCCACCTGTTTCCAAAGTTATTAGGTCAGCACCTTTTCCTACCTTCTTCCATGATGTATTTTCATACATTTGTATTACAGTTAGATTCTTTTGGTGCATTCTGATTTCCATCCTGAGATTCCGTGGCCCCTGATATGATTTTTTTTTAATTGTGTACATTAAAGTTCACTCTTTGTGTTCTAAAGTTCTAAGAGTTTTGAAAAAATTTCATAGTGACATGCACCATCATTAGAGTATCATACAGTATAATTTCACCATCCTAAGTAATCCCCTGTGGTTTTCCTACTGAATCCTTTATATGCTCAAGCCCTGGAAAACTACTTATCTTTTTATTTGATTTTGCCTTTTCCAGAATTTCATACAAATGGAAGCATACAGTGTGTACCTTTCATAGACTGGTGTCTAGCACTTAGCAATATGTATTTAAGATGCACCCATGTCTTTGCATAGCTTGTTAGCTCATTCTCTCTTTATTGCTGAATAGTATTCTATAGTCTGGGTGTACCTTTATTTGTTTATCCTTTCACCTATTGAAAGACATCCTAATTCCGTCTAAGTTTGGTTTCTTCCTTTTTATGTTCATTAATTTCAAAAGTATGCTTGGGTGGAGCTGGGTTCCTTCTTCTGTAGCCTAACTCCTTCCCTTAAAACCAGTGTAATTACTTTAGGATCTCTAATAATTGATACTCAACCTCATAACTCTTATATAGCTTATTTAAAATAGTTACAAAGGATCAATAGGACAAAGAATTTCACATTCTAAGACTGATTCTCTAAATTTTATAAAACGCAAGCACAGTACAAACACATTTCCATAATAAAATATCGCATATAGTAATCTATGTTCTAGACAATGAATGGCTAAATAATATAAATTGTACCAGCAAAATTCCTGAGATCAGAACATATGTAGGCAAACCCTGTACCTTTGCCGTTGCTTACCGTACTGGGTAAGGATGCTCTCTGAGCTTCCTTTACAAAGCAGTGTTAAATATTTGAGATAGAGAGGATACAGAAACATGTCTCAATAAAAATCAGATTCCAAGAACCAAATCTTTGTTGAAATCTAAACACATCATGTCATTTCTTAAGTCATAAATCACATGCAAATACACACATGCACATAATTATACACACACAAGTTAAGTAAAGAATAATTTTATCTAGGAAGAAGAAACAGAGAAAGAAAGTAAAAAACAAAGAGCAAAGGAAGGCTTCTTCATTTAATCTTCATCTGGTTGCTCATTAAATATTGGCTTGTCTGGAATTCATGAACTGTAACCTTAAAATTCCATTTGATACATATCTCCTTTCCAGATATTATTTATGATACCATGTGCTCCTCTGCAAAAACTGGCAAAATATCAAGATTTCTTTGCCTTATCTTTCTGTTTCGGGAGATTTCCAAGCCTGTGCCCTCTATTCAAACAGAATTCTTCTTTGACCCTTATTTCTACCTTTTGTATTGTCTTTTTAATATTTGGAGTTCCTGATCCTAATCTCTCCGACTCTGAGATACCACTTGTCTCTCATTTTGCAATTTCTCTACACCAGCTCATCTGTGGTTCTCCAGATACTGGCAGAGAAATAGGAAAATAAGGAGAATTCTAAGCTCCAGCAAAGAAATGGGAAAATACAGATAAAAAAGGATATGGGAGGGAAACAGCATTTCTTCTCCAGTCTCTCTCTCCTTTTCACTTACTGATATGTGCAACCACTGTGATCCCACTGAAGACCTGCCAATTTTTATACTGTTTTTATTTTTAAAGAAGCTTTAGATCACATAAATGTTACATCAAAAATATAAGGGATTCCCCCATGCCTTATCCCCTCTCCCTCCCACACTTTCCCCCACTTGCAACATCTTTCATTAGTGTGGTATATTTGTTGCAACTGATGAACACATATTGAAGCATTGCTACTAGCTATGGAATATAGTTTACATTATAGTTTATACTCTGCCCCACATAATATTATAGGTTTTGACAAAATGTATAATGTCTGTATCCATGATTGCAATTTCATGCAGGACAATTCCAAAGTCTCCAGGTCATTAGACTCACCGAGGACAGATAAGAAGGAGATGATGATGGACAATGTCCATCCTAAGGAAAAGAGAGTGTCTGCAACTGCAAGCAAGACAGTTCCATCCATCTGCCCCATGGAATCTTAGCCTCCTTTCAATTAGAAACAGAGTGGGCGTCACCATCCCCAAATCTTCAAGACTGGGGAAAGAACAACAGACTAAAGTAGACTTATTATTATTCTATTATAGACTCGTTATTCTAGCAATGGAAGAACTTGTATCGTTGACATAAGGCTGGGCCACCAGAGGTTCTGAGGGGAGGGAGAGGGAAGAATAGAGGTAACATGCAATCTCTGCATTTTTTAATCAAAGCTATATTGGTCCTAGCATTGGCTATCACTGCCAGGTGTTCTGTAATCAGGATTGATGAACAAAATGGTACCTGTCCCTTTAAATGGACTTCTGAGAGAGCGTATTAGGTTTTCTTGTTGCCTTTAAGGCTACATCTTTTCTGTGTGCTTCATATGTTAGTACAAAATTTGTGATTCTCAAGGGATTCTGCATCGGTGAAGTAGAATCTCATTAAGACAGTGAGGTAAAAAAAAAAAAAAGTGTATCCTGGTTTGAAAAATGAAATCCTTTCCCCATCAATATTATCTGCAGAAGCACTTCCAGTTTAAATTCCAAATACCAAGGACGTCTGTGGGGATTTTAATTCTCTCGCCCCAATCTTTAGACTCCTTGCATGTGGTCTCTAGCTCTGCTGGAATTTTCCTGAATGTTGATTACCTAAACCTGAAAGGATGAGAAGCTTAATCTGCATTCAATCCCACTCAAAGGTTTAATTTAATTTTATTTTTTGCAAGGGAAAATCAGAGAGCATCTCTACCCAGTAGAATGAGCCAGAAAAAAGGAGCTAGTTTGTCACAATGCCAACGTTAGGTTGCCTAAGAAAATGAGTGATGAAGGCAATAATTAAGAGTTTCCTTTAGTCTTATTTAAATAAGCCCACAGGAAAGAATATTATCTAGAAAGCCTAGACAGGACTTTATTCAACACAATAAAGCTCATCTCACTGCCATAGCTGATAAAGCATGTTAGAGTTTCATCAGATCAGATTCCACTTTCTCTTTTGGATAAGATAGATGCTGATAGCTCTGCAACCCCTGCCAAAAATCTGCTAAAGCCAGGAGCATGTCATACTGTCCTAGCAATATTATCAGTTTTATTTTACACTCATCATTTTCCAATTCTGACTTAACTGTCCCCTTAATCCTATGATTTTTACTCCTGAGCAATATTACAAATACATTTCCTCATCTCAAATGCGTATTTCCTTGGGACAGAAGGCGGAGAAGCCCTTGTCGAATCTGCTTGGTTTTGACACTGTAAATGATGGGGTTCATCACAGGAGGTGCCAGCAGGTAGATATTGGCCATGATGACATGGACAAGTGGAGGGGCATGCTTGGCAAAGCGGTGAGTCACAGATACACCAACCATGGGAACATAGAGAACCAGAACTGCCAGAATGTGAGACAGGCAGTTATTGAAGGCACGCAGTCTCTCAACCATCGAGGCTACCCCCAGTACACTTCTCAGAATCACTGCATAGGAAAGAACAATGAGCAGTGGGTCCATCACAATTATAAGCAAGACCAGAGCAAATGCACACCAGCTGTTTACCCGAATGTCAGCACAGACCAGGCGAATCATATCCTGGTGGAGGCAGTAGGAGTGAGAGAGGAGGTGGGAGCGGCAGAAGGGCAAGCGCTTGAGTAGGAAAAGGGAGGGAAGAACGGCCAGCACACAGCGGCAAATGATGGCTAACCCAATCTTGCCAATGACTTCACTAGTAAGAATAGTGGTGTAATGGAGGGGCCGGCAGATGGCCACATAGCGGTCAAACGCCATGGACAAAAGGACAGAGGATTCCATGAAAGAAAATGTATGAATGAAAAGTATCTGTGCAAAGCAAGCTTCAAAGCTGATTTCCTGGACATTGAACCAGAGGAGCTTCATGACTGTGGGCAGGGTGGTGAGGGTGAGACCCAGGTCAGTCAGGGCCAGCATGGAGAGAAATAGGTACATGGGCTGGTGAAGGGATGTCTCCATGCAGATGACTATGAGAATGGTGGTGTTGCCCACGATGGAGATGGTGTAGAAAAAGCAGAAGGGGATGGAGATCCAGATGTGGGAGGCTTCAAATCCAGGGATGCCCGTGAGGATGAAGTAGAAGGGGTCTTGTGTGTTGTTAGTTACCTGGGACATGACGGATGAATGCAGCTCCAGATTCAAGGTCTTTGCTCAGAGAGAAACAGAAACATTGGAAATATTCTCTTTATTCACATAACTCTCTTTTACGCCCATTTCATCTATACTCTATCAAAGGAAGTTTCAAAGCTGTTGAGGGTAACCAAGGGAAGGTTCAAAAATGCCATGTTTACCCTTTCTTAGCCTGTCTCTCTAGAGATTTAACCCACACAACAGTTTTCTTCATCATTCAACTGGGCTTAGTACAAGGGCAATATTTTTTATTTTTATTTTTTGCTTCTATTTACCAATCCCATTAATTTCTTAGCACCACAAAATCTGCCTTTCAGCCAAATTACACCATCAAAATTGTTTTTATGAAGAATTTCAAATGTAATGGCTAATATTCAGTCTTCATCCTTTTTTCGTTCTTTATATCCAGTGTCACCTTCTGAACATCTTTGAATTTAGAACAGCATTTTCACCTATTTTATTTGTTCTAAATTCATTGCCATTTCTTTCACTATCTTGTCCTCATTTTATCATATATTAAGGTACTTCTTCCTGAGGATCAGTAACTATTTGTAGTCTGTCTTTTTATTCTCATTAGTTGATTTTATCTGAGATCATGGATCCTCTTTCTGAAATATCAAGAAATACCTGGAAGGAAAGGACAGGGTACATAGGAAAGTGGCGAGAATATAACTAGAGGAATCAGCCAGGTTGTTAAAAGAGTCCAGGTGAGGACAATCATTTATGAAGTGCCTACAGTATTTATTCTTTTCACCCTCTAACAACTATCATCACCCCTCTTTCTTTTCCGTGGTCATTCACAGAAAAGTCTTACCAGTGGCTGCTCCTATCTGTTGCCCTCTTCATTATATGGGGCTTCTGTTTTCTCTTCTCAATACAGGGGCAGGTGTGTTATAAGCTCTTGCAGTTTCTAGGCTGGAGAGTGGGGAAGTGTGACAGGTCCTTTCAGGATACCTTGAAGAGGCATCTAGAGACCTGGTTTTCCCACTGAAAAACCAGGAAGTGAGCTCTGCTGGTGAGAGCCTCTGTTGCACCTGGTGTCCTCACAGAGCCACAAGTCAAGAAACCACACTGAATCCCTGTTTTCACAGCTACTTGAATGTGATTTGAAACTCTGTGCTTATGTTTGGAATGTACAATCTCTTGAAAATTAGTTCTGAAAAACTTTCTTCTGTAGGCAGTCTAATACTAGGGCAGAATTAATAGTGGCAGGAGAGCTGCAGTAAAAGGAATGTTATATATCAGTTTCAAGAAGCATTCATGCTGCAGTGAACTTCTGGAAATACTAAGATAAATTTTCAAATATATTTATTTAAAAAATCAGTAAATGGCAAGGAATATCAAAACTAAGTTGGATGGGTGATACTGCATATATAAGACTGTTTTACAAAGGAAAAATGCAAATATACTAGAATGAAAGAAAGAGAATTGCAGTGATGTATGGAGGGGGAGACAGAGAGATTGAGAGATGATGGAGTTTGTTTGTTGGTTTGTTTGTTTTTTTATTTTTACTATTATTATTATTTCTGAAATAATGAAAATGCTCTAAAAATGATTGAGGTGATGAATACATAACTATATGATTTTACTGAAAACCATTGATTGTATACTTTGGATGGATTATGCTTCATTGATAGGTATCAATACAATTTTTAAAACTCTAAAAAACCTAAATAAAGACATTTTTGTATCTTTTCAAAAGCAAATAAAAAAGAACTTGGAAAGGAAAATTTTTCAAATATTACTTATGTGGTGACTCACTTCATAATTCACACAAAAATAATTTCCACGTGATTTAAGTGATGAAGTATAAATCAGTAAAAACAAGTAAAATATAAACAGTTGACTCTCTAAATAGAGAGGTCTCTAAAATTAGCAGGCAAAGAAAAAAATCACAATGGAAAAGACAAGTAGATGTGAAAGAAAAAAATTAAAAGTTTTCTCTATGTGAAAAAATGATAAAATTAAACACTATAGGCAAGGCAGACAAGTCAGGAACTTGGCACCATTTCAGTGGGCTATACTTTGGCATATATACTCCCCAATATGAGAGTTAGACTCATTTACAATTTCCGTACACATGATTCTTCTGCCCCTGTTATTAGAACCTATAATTAGCACCATTCTCGTTAAATTTATGTTCCAGAAGCTTAAATCTTTGGTATGTTCATATGCTGATTGAGCCCTGAATCTCAGCAAGAATTGCAACACCTACTCTCCAGTTCATTGGACTTGCCCAGGACAACTACAAAAGGATGATGATGGACAATGCCCATCGCAAAAAACAGAGATTATCTACACTGCACGCAAGACTGTTCCATCCATCTGCCCCACAGGATCTAAGCTCCTCTCGATTAGAAACAAAGTGGGCATCACTATCCCCAAATTCTCAAGATTGAGGAATTAACAAACATAAGGGAGGAATGCAACTATAGACTTAAGTAGACTTATGATTATTCTAGAAAGGGAAACACTTGTATCATTGAATTGAAGGCAGTGGCCACAGGAGCAAAAGAAGAGTTTCTGAGGGGAGGAAGAGGCAAGATTAGGTGCAACATGGGGGCATTTTGGGGACATTGAAATTGTCTTGCATGACACTGTAATGATGAATAGAAGCCATTATACATTTTGTGAAAACCTATAAAATTATGCAGGCAAAGTGTAAACTGTAATGTAAACTATTGTCCATGGTTAATAGCAATGCTTCAGGATGTGTTCATCATTTATAACAACGTACCACACTAATGAAAGATGTTAATGTGGACAGCATGGGAGGGGAGGGTGTGGGGTATATTGGAAACCCCTATATTTTTGATGTAACATTTATGTAATATAAAGCTTCTCTAAAAATACAAATTAACTTTAAAAAGGTAAAAAAAAAAACATGGAAGGAAATAAGATTTTAAATATATAAAAATTACATGTATCAATTTCCATCAAAATTCATACCGCAATAGGTTAATAGGAAAGAATATGACAAAGAGCCCAAGAAAAAATATGCAACTCCAAACAAGAATAAAATAAAACACTAATCAACCTCATAAAAGAATCTAATGATGGAAAATTAAAGCATCTAAATGGTGCTTTAACTTTTCAAAATAGCAGACCTCATTTTATAACAACACGTTATGCAGGTTAGTTCAAGGTCATGAAATATTCACTTTCCCAATGGAATTGTTACTTGTACATTAATTTCTGGAACACAGTTTGACCATGGGCTTCACTCCATTTCATTCATATACTTTGAATAGGTAAATTTATTTCTCAGACTAAATAATAAGGGAATCATTTGAAATGAGGATAAAGCTTTATGTTAAAAATAACTACTTAGACTTATTTGTCATAGTAAAAAAAGTGGAAAGAGACCACATAATAAAAAAATATTAAGATGTATATCTATACTTATCTCTAGATAGCATGGTCATTAAAATATAAATATTATGCAACCATAATTGATTCACAGAGATTATAATTACTATTAATATGATTTTATGATATAAACACCAACATGCCTACTTGTGCTGAGCCTGTGCTAATTGCTCTGCATACTTTGTTTCAGTTAGTACTAACAAGCAGTCTAGGAAGAAGAGGCTATTGTCATCCTCTTTTATGTAAACTAGTGATTAGAGTTTAATTCACTTGTCAGGGTCACATCAATTTTAAGAAAATGGTAGAACATGGATTTGAAGGTAGTTCATTTGGGATTCCAAAGCCAAAGTATTTAACCACCATGTTCTTAAAAACAATATTCATTCCGGTATGCCTAACATCCTCTTCATAACTGGAATTATGAAGACATTTCTTGCTCATGGATGAAGTTATAAATTGGGCAATATGAGTGAAGCATTATCTGATCATCGCCTTGGATTATCTGTGTTACACCAAAGTGTCTGCTATGTTAGATTAAATTAACACCCAGGAAAACGTGTTCTTAATCTTAATCCCAAGGATATAATTTAAAGGATGAGATGATGCTAGTTTCTGTCCTTCACTTTGGATTTTTCTACTGTTTTGTTTTCCAGCTACCTGAAGGGAGAAAGTAAAAAAAGTGCTGTAAGATACAGCTATGGAGCTGAGCGTCAGATCACAGAGTTGTGTAAGCCTTGTTGAAATGTTCCAGTTTTATTCTAAGTGCAATGGAAATCACTGGAAACGTTATTTTTATAGATGGTTAATATGATATTCCGTATTTTCTCTTAGGATTGTTGCAGCTCTAAGAATATATTGGAGAGCAGTATGCAATAATACCTGTTAAGACACTGAAATATTTCAGGCAAGAGATGATAGTTACATAGACTGGTTATTTAGGTAGTGGAGATGGAAAAGCTTTTGAAATTTATTTAGGAGACAGAATAAGCAGTATCTTATTCAACTTAAATAAGTTGACTCTTTGAATAGGAAGATGTGATGACTGAATAAGGCAGAGTCAAGAGTTTTTGCATGATGAGGCATATGGGAATTCCCTATATATATATTTTTTAATATAATAAGCTTTATTTTTAAAGAGGTTTTAGATTACAGAAAAGTTACACCAAAATTATGACGGATCCCCATGTATGCCCCTCTGTCTCCCACACCATCCTCTAATTTTTTAAATGTCACAATACAATTTATTATGATGTATCTGTAAAACCCACTCATTAAAAATTCACTTTTAAAAAAATCCACTTTTAAAAAAATGACTCGCTTGTGTTAAGGACTAAGCTACCTACCAAAAAAATCTAAAAAATAAAACCATCATTGTGATATTTATCACTATTTCACACATCTAACAAATACTGAAGGAGGCAACTACCATTGTTATAACTTCTTTAAAGCCAAAAACTTCAGCAAAAATCAAAATTAAGTGAAACTTCAGAATGTTCAAATTTGCATGCATTTTTGGCTGATCTTTCAAAGATTCCACATATAACAAAACCACAACTTTGAATCAAAATGAATATTAAAAACATTAAGCCTTTTGACAAACTTACTCTACAGAAGTAAGTAAAATAAAGTGAATTGTAACAGCAGTATGTTTCTAGGAGAGAAAGCAATCACTTATTTCCTTTATCATAAAACAAATGTCAATGAGGCAACATTTTAATAACAGTGACCAAGTTATTTACTCTGCAAGAACTTGCTTTTCACGTTATGTCCTTAAAATGTATCCATCCATATATTTGAATTAAATTAAATTTATACATCAAAAACATTTTGCTCAGTATTCCAATCTTAAATATAAACCATAACTTATCAAAGCACATTCCAAACATTATACAATAACGCTTACCATTTAGATTTATATGCTTCATCTGAAAAACTTACCTTACCTTACTAACAGGAGTTTTGCCCTGTTTCTCCAAAATTAATGTCCTTATGTCTAAAACTTTAAATGATAATCAAAAAAGACAATTCAAATAATCCATGCTATACATTTGCCTTCATCGGCCTTTGATAAAAACAGCCATCTCGTGTTGGAGCACCATCTTGCTTCTCAGTTACATTCTTTACATTCCCTCCTGGGCAGACACAATAACCATTGTGTTATTTGTTGAAGCTCTCTTCTGTTTCTCAGCAATAGCTGAACAGCAACAATCTCATCACTTTCAAAGTCATAGCCAGGAATTGACTTTGTTAAGAAATCTGTTACTTCTGCTGATGATGCATTCTTTTTAATCCTCTGTGCCACTCTCTCCTGCTCCTGGAATGTTCTTGCCCAAGAAAGATCTTCTTTTCATATTTCAGGATTCATTGGATAGATGTGAAGGCTACTTGAAAATTTCAAATTGCTTCATCAACTTTGTCCTTTGGTTCTGTGTTGTTTTATTATTCTATTGTCTATCTAATATCTTTTAGTTGACACTTCCTAATAATCTTCATTTCTAAACTCTTCTCCAAATCTCTCACCCTTGTTTTTTCTTTTAAGGCTACATCATCCCCTTTAGTAACTCTTGCAAATCTGGTCTTTTGGTAAAATATTCTATCAGTTTTTGTTTGTCTTTGAAGACTTTGAACTCACCCTCACTTTTGAAGGACAGAATTCTTGGCTGGCAGTTTCTCTCTTACAGTACCTTGAATATATCATACCACTTTCTTTCCTTCTCCATGGTTTCTGATGAGAGGTCAGCACTTAATCTTTTTTTTTTAATTTTTTTAATTTTTTTTTTAAAGATACTTGGATTACATAAATGTTACACAAAAAATATAGGGATTCTCATATGCCCCACCTCCCACAACTTCCACAACCTCCCATTAAACATCCTTCATTAGTGTGGCACATTAATTGCAATTAATAAAAACACCCTGGGGCTTTGCCATTAAGCATGGACTATAGTTCACATTGTAGACCACACTCTCTCCCACGCAGTTCTGCATGTTATTTGATGATATAAAATGGCCTATATCTGTCTTTGCAATGTCACTCAGGACAATTCCCAAGTCCATAAACAACCCCTGTATTACAACAGCTTTTCCTTCTCCTTGCCCTCAGAGACTCCAGTGGCCACTGGCTCCAAATCAATGTTGTAATTTCTTCCATTTCTTAAATACAATATGTCTATAGTAGAATAGCTGTAAGTCCACTCTATTCCACAGCTCTTCCCCCAATCCTGAGGAGTCTGGGATGGTGATGTTCACTCAACATCCAATTGAGAGGGGGCTTATATCCCATGGGTAAGATGGATGGGATTATCCTGCCTGCAGCTGCAGACTCTCTCATTCCCTGGGATGGCCATTGTCCATCATCATTTCCCTGACAGTTGGCCTGGGTGAGTCCAATGAGCTGTAAAATAGGAAATGCTGCTCCACTGAGGTTCTGGGCCCAGCTGGCACATGGACAGCCCAAAGACTCAAGTCTCTGGATGTACATATACAAACTCCAGCACCAAGTATAGGTTTGAATAGAAGGGACAGATGAGCCATGTGCAAGAAAGACATAGTTGAGTCCAACTCTGTCACTCTAAGGAGCAGAAACTCCAAAGTAGGGCCCACTGCCAAGGTACCCAACTCCAGAGCTATCCACCCTGACAAAGGACCTGGGTGTCTCCAGGGCCCTCAGGAACCCCACTATTTGGGGTGATATACACTTTGGAAATCTATGAGATCCTACTAAGATGTGCATAAGCATGACCTCTGGGATGATCTCCTGACTCATTTTGAAGTCTCTTAGCCATATAAACTCATTTGTCTTTACAATTTCACCTTTTATTCAAGGTCTTTTTCCAGTCACATTGCCAGTTGGTGTTTGGTAGCAACCCCTCAGTGCCAGGAAGGCTTAACCCCAGGAGTCATGTCCCACACTGGGAGGAATGCAATACAATCATATGCTGAGTTTGGCTTAGAGAGAGGCCACATTTGAGCAACAAGGAGGCTCTCAGGAGGCAATCCTTAGGCACCCCATAACAACAGGCTAAGCTTCAATTTAAAGAGCAAAAACTCATAAGGCTAGTCATCAATATCAAGGGCCCATCAGTGGATCATCCTCCTTCACCAGTCACTGGGGGACTGTCGCTGCTCCCTTAGAGAATGAGGCAGAGCTCTCCAGGATGGAAATTCAGTATTCTCTCATTTATTGAGTGATTCTCCACCCACTGTGACAATGCCCCATGAATATTTGAACATTTTTATATACCTTATATTTATGCTCAGGTGACTTCCTCCCACGCATCCCCCATGCCTGAAACCCCACACCAACTATCCTCCCCCACCTCAGTTGTAATCCTTCTGTGATCCAAAGCTTCTTCAAAGATTACAATAGCTGATTACAATAGCTGAACACTATTAGTAAGAAAATGAAATAATAATGATAACTTTAAACATAAGAGATAAAATACATAAAAATTTTAAAAAAACTAAAATTAAATTAAATTAAAAGATTGGGATATTAAAAAAATGAAAAACATAAAATAATTTTTTTGACATTTTTCCTTTCATCACTGCAATATCTGGTGTCCAGTATGTACCATGGCACCTTCCTCCTCTCATTCCCTAGTGTCTCACTAGTTTTCATTATGTTTCTAAAGAAGTTTTAGGTCACAGCAAAGTCACACACAGAATACAGGAGAATCTCATATATCCAACATCCTCCCCCTTTCCTTCCCCCCCATACTAATACCTTTTTATATGTGGATGGTAGCTTTGTTATAACTGATATACAATAAGTGAAACATATATCTACTAAACATTGTCAATGGTTTATACTATGGTTTACATTTTAGACACTACACATTTATAAATTTTGATGATATTTACCATGTCCTGTGTCCATCACTGTATGGTAATGAAGAATATTTCCAATGACCACTAAATATCCCCTGTTTCATCTATTCTATTCCTCCCACCCCATCCAGGGGGCCCATGACAACCCCCTGGCTTGACTCGTTGGATGACAAGATTCATAGTTACATGCAACAAGAGGTCTTGACACATTGGTTTGTCCTCCCCTATTAGGAGCCACCCTTGCTCTTGATAGACTCCTGCCTGTCTATTTCTGAACAAATAGGTCATCCCAAGGGATGGGAGTCCAACACCTTCATGTTCTTTTTGTGGATCCCCACCCACTGATACAACACAGTATGACAAAAAGAACACTCACACACTCCCTAGAAGCCTACTCCAGGTGTGTCCTGTCCTGAATGCCCCCCCCAACCAACAGCCTAAACCAGTGACCGTTCCTTGTAATTTTGCCATAAGAATATTCCCACCTCTGTACTTTCAACCTCATACCCACAAATCCCCAGTGTTCACCAGGTCCCCCTCCAAACTCTCCACCCCATGTGTCCTGGACCTTCTAACCCACCCTTCCCATTCTACCCATCTGTCAATCCTGCACAACCCAACCCAATAAAATCACTACCCTCCTGTCCTATTCCTTCAATATGCAACTACACTCTATCACTTTCTCATAGATTACGTCCATATGGGCAGTGGCTCACAACCTTCTCTTCTCTTTCTATTTCTTGTAAACCTATCTTACAAACAATAGCTCCCTGAGACTGCTCAATTTCCTTAACTCATATCAGTGAATTCATTTCTTGTTCATCCTTCAATGCCTGGCTTGCTTCACTCAACATAAGGTCTTCAAGATTCACTCATGGTATGCCATGTGTTAGCACTTTATTCCTTCTTACAGCTGAATAATATTCCATTGTATGTTGTGCCACATTTCATTTATCCATTCATCTGTTGATGGGCACCTGGGTTGATTCCAACTTTTGGCAATAGTGAACAAGACCGCTATGAACATTGGTGTGCATATATCTGTTCGTGTCTTTGCTTTCAGTTCTTCAGGGTATATAACCAGCAGTTGAATTGCTGGATCATATGGAAGTTCTATTGTTAGTTTTTTGAGGAACCTCCAAACTGTTCTCCATAGTGGCTGGACCATTCTACTATCCCACCAGAAGTGGATGAGAGTTCCCATTCCTACACATCCTCTCCAACACTTATAGTCTGCTGATTTTTCAATAGCTGCCATTCTAATGGATGAAAGTTGTAGTTTTAATTTGCATTTCTGTAATAGCTAGTGATGTTGAGCATCTTTTCATATGCTTTTTAGCCATTTGTATTTCTTCCTCAGAGAACTGTCATTTCAGGTCACTTGCCTGTTTTTAAATGGTTTGTTTGTCTTTTTATTTTCGAGGTGTAGGATTTCTTTATATATGCAGGATATTAGGCTCCTGTCAGATATATGGTTGCCAAATATTTCTCCCATTGGGTAGGCTGCCCTTTTACTTTCTTGATAACATCCTTTGAGGTGCAGAAGTTTTTAATTTTGAGGAGATCCCATTTATCTATTTTTTCTATTGCTGCTCATTCTTTGGGTGTGAAGTTCATGAAACCATTTCCTATTACAAGGTCCTGTAGATGCTTCTCTACATTATCTTCCAAGGTCTCTATGGTGTTGGCTCTTATATTTAGATCTTTGATCCATTTTGAGTTGATTTTTGTATAAAGTGTGAGATTGTGTTCCTCTCTCATTCTTTTGTATATGGATATCCAGTTCTCCAAGCACCACTTGTTGAAGAGGCCATTCTCTCCCAAATGAGTGGGCTTAGTGGCTTTGTCGAATATCAGATGACTGTATATGCAAGGATCTATATCTGAACTCTCAATTCAGTTCCATTTGTCAGTATGTCTATCCTTGTGCCAATATCATGCAGTTTTGGCTACTGTAGATTTGTAGTAAGTTTTATAGTCAGGTAGTGTGATACCTCCAATTTCATTTTTCTTTTTCAATATGTCTTTGGTGACTCAGGGCATCTTACCCTTCTAAATAAATTTTGTAGTTAGTTTTTCCAATTCATTAAAAAATACAGTGTTGGTTTTTATTGGAATTGCATTAAATCTGTAGATTATTTTGGGTAGGATAGATATCTTGAGGATGTTTAGTCTTCCTATCCATGAACAGGGAATATTCTTCCATTTATTTAAGTCTTCTTTGATTTCCTTTAACAGTGTTGTGCAGTTTTCTGTGTTTAAGTCCTTTACATCTTTAGTTAAATTTATTCCTAGGTATTTGATACTTTTAGTTATTATTGCAAATGGTATTTTTTCTTGATTTCCTCCTCACATTGCTCATTATTGGTGTACAGAAATGCTACTGATTTTTGAGCTTTGATCTTATAGCCTGCAAATTTTCTGAACTCCTTTATAAGTTTAAGAAGTTTTGTTGTAGATTTCTCAGGGCTTTCTATATATAGGATCACGTTGTCTGCAAATAGTGAAATATTTACTTCTTCCTTTCCAATTTGGATGCCTTTTATATCTCTTTCTTGCCACAGTGCTTGAGCAGGAACTTCTAAGACAATGTTAAATAAGAGTGGTGATAGTGGGCATCCTTGTCTTGTTCCCAGTCTTAGAGGGAAAGCTTTTAGGACTTCACCGTTGACGATGATGTTGGCTGTGGATTTTTCATATATACCGTTTATCATGTTGAACCATCCTTGCATACCCAGGATGAAACCCACTTAGTCATGGTGTATAATTCGTTTGATTTGTTGTTGAATGTGATTAGTAAGTATTTTGTTCAGGATTTTAGCATCTAGGTTCATTAGAGAGATTGGTCTCTATTTTTCCTCTCTTGTGGCATCTTTGTTTGGCTTTGGTATTAGGGTAATGTTGGCATCATTGAATGAGTTAGGCAATGTTCCTTCTACTTCTATTTTTTGGAAGAGCTTAAGGAGGATTGGTGTTAGCTCTTTCCAGAATATTTGGTAGAATTCACCTGTGAAGCCATCTTGTCCTGGACTCTTTTTATCAGAGACGTTTTTGATGACTGAGTCTATCTCTTTACTTATAATTGGATGGTTGAGCTCATCAATTTATTCTTTTTTCAATGTAGGCTGCTTGTTAGTTTCTATGAATTTGTCCATTTCCTCTAAATTATCATTCTTCTTGGCATATAATTTTTCAAAGTATCCTCTTATGAGGCCAGTGGTGATATCCCCTTCCTCATTTCTTATTTTGTGTATTTGCATCTGCTCTTTCTTTTCTTTGTTAGTATGGCTAAGGGTTTGTCAATTTATGGATCTTCTCAAAGAACTAGCTTTGGTTTTGTTTATTTTTTCTAGTGCTTTCTTATTTCTATATCATTTAGTTTTGCTGTAATCTTTGTTATTTACTTCTTTCTGCTTCCTTTGTGGTTAGTTTGTTGTTGTTTTTCCAATTCCTTCTGGTGTGCAGTTAGTTCTTTAATTTTAGCTCTTTCTTCTTTTTTTGATATATGCCTTTATGGCTATGAATTTCCCTCTAAGTACAGCTTTGGCTGCATCCCATAGGTTTTGATATGTGTTGCCATTTTCTTTCGTTTCAAGGTAGTTACTGATTTCTTTTGAGATTTCCTCCTTAACCCTTGTTTGTCTTAGAGTATGTGGTTTAACTTCCATATCTTTGTGCCTAATCTGGTTCTCTGGCCCTTAGTGATTTCCAATTTCATCCCATTGTGGTCAAAGAAATTACTTTGTATAATCTCAATCTTTCTGAATTCATTGAGAGTTGTTCTGTGGCCTAGCATGTGGTCTATCTTGGAGTATGATCCATGTGCACTTGAGAAGAATGTATATCCTGCTGTATTTGGGTGTAGCAATCTGTATATATCTATTAGGTCCAGATCTTCTAATGTATGCTTCAGAGTCTTTGTTTCTTTATTGATTCGCTGTCAAGATGTTCCATCTAATGGTGATAATGGTGTACTAAAGTCTCCCACTGTAATTGTAGAGACATTTATGTTTCCACTTAGTCTTTCCAGTGTTTGCCTCATGTATTTTGAGGTGCCCTGATTATGTGCATAAATGTTTATGATTGTTCTTTTTTTCTTGAAAGATCACCCCTTTTACTAATATATAGTGTCCTTCTTTGTCTCTTACAATAGTTTTTCATTTAAAGTCTATTTTCTCTGATATTAGTATCACTACGCCTGCCTTTTTTGTTTGTTGTTTGCTTGTAAAATTGTTTTCCAGCCATTTACTTTCAGCCTCCTTGAATCCCTGGGTCTAAGGTGGGTTTCTTGTAGACAACATATAAATGGGTCATATTTCCTTATCCATTCTGCAAATCTGTGTCTCTTGACTGGTGAGTTTAATCCATTAACCTTCAGTGTTATTACTTTCAAGGAATTTCTTACATCAGCTATATTTTGGGTTTATGTATGTCATATGTTATTTTTATTTCTCTTTTTATCTTTCTAGTTGTTCTTACACTCTCCTCCAACTCTCTCCTGTTTTTTCCTTTCAACCATAAAACTTCCTTTAGTATTTCTTGAATGGCAGGTTTCTTATTGGCATACTCTCTTAATTTCTGTTTATCTGTGAATATTCTGAACTCTCCCTGATTTTTGAATGCCAGCTTTGCTGGATGGAGAATTCGTGGCTGGAAGTTTTTTTTTTCTTTGAGTACCTTGACTATGTCGTACCACTGTCTTCTTGTCTCCATGGTTTCAGGTGAGAAATCAGCACTTAATCTTATTGAGATTACCTTGTATGTGATGGTTCTCTTTTCTCTTGCTGCCTTGAGTATTTTCTCTTTGTCTTGAGCATTGGACATTTTGACAAGTATATGCCTTGGAGTAGACCTGCTAGGATTTATACTGTTTGGGGTGCACTGTGCTTCCTGGACATGTATGTCCATCTCTGTCAATAGAGTTTGGAAGTTTTCAGCCATTATTTCCTTCAATACTCCTTCTGTTCCCTTTCCCTTCTTTTCTCTTTCTGGGATGCCTATAATGCATGTGTTTGTGTGTTTTGTGTTGTCATTTAAATCCATAAGTCCCTGCTGCATTTTTTCTATCATTTATCTATCTGTTTGATTTCAGATGTACTGTCTTCCACATCACTAATTCTTTCTTCTGCCTGTTCAAACCTGCTGTAATGTGATTCCAGTGTCATTTGATTTCTTGGATTGTGCCATTCATCACCATCATATCTTTTATCTTTTTATGTAAGTTTACAATTTTTTTCAGTATGTTCTCCCAGTGTCTTCTTAATATCCTTAGTTTTTTCTTTCACTTCATTTATTTGGTCCATGATATTTGTTTGGACATCTCTGATTAGTTGCACAATGTTCTGCATATCTTCCTGGTTTTTAGTTTGTTCATTGACTGGTCTATGTCTTCATGTTTCTTAGTATGGTTTGTAATTTTTTGTTGCCCTCTGGTCATCATTTATCTTGATGGGTTTATTCAGTTGATTAGCTTCTTTCTGCTCTAGAGTTCTATTTAGGTGCTGGTTTTTTTTGTGTGTGTTAAGTTTTCTCTTTGACACTTTATTCCTCTTTTTCTAGCTCCTTGCTGTTTCCTATGATTCCCTGAGGAAAAAGATTAGGGCCAGAGAAGTCAAAAGAAGTAAGAAAAGGAAAAATATAATAGTAATAATAAAAGTTAGAAGAGTGGCTGTATAAGACTTAATAAAATTAATATTTAACTCATGTAAGAAGTGTTGATTAATAGGAATAAAAAGTGAAGTACCTACAATGAAATGGGTACTCAAATAGAGAAAAATATATAGAATGATTTAAAAGGCCAGAATGATGAGGAGAGAGAGGAAGAGAAAAGAAAGGGCAGAAAGAAAAAAGTTAATAAAAAAAAAGAAAACAGAATAGACAAGATAGAAATTGAAACCACTAAAGTTGAGGACTAATAAAAAAAGGTGAAATGTAAGAACCACAACAGAAAGCAGAAGATAGAAAGATTAAGGAAGGAAAAGAGATATTGTTGGTAGAAAAATCAGTATACACAGACAATGGGAAATTAAGGAAGAAGAAGCACAGCAAAGAAGAAACAAGCTAGCGGCACCTAATTTAAAAAGGGGGGAGGGAGGTAAGAGGAAAGAAATACAAGAAACAAAACAAAACAAAAACAAAAACAAACAAACAAACACGCAAGCAAGCAGTCAAACAAAGCTAAGTAAAAGCAGCATTCTCTCTTTGGCCCTTGTGGAGCCTCTCAGGCTGCCTATGTTCATCAATCAATTACCCTGCAGGCTTCTCTCTGCAGGTTTTGAGGTGGGTTTTAGCGAGTAAACTAAGTTATTTTTTTAAGTAACCTTTTTTTTTTTTTTTTTAAAAGAAGGTAGTACAAAAATAATGTTTATGTTTTCCCTCTCCTATGGTATCAGCTAGATGTTAGATATCCCGGTGGATCACTACTCTTATAGGAGCCAGGAATCAAACTAGAGACCTTGTATATTCAAGGCAGAAATTCCTCCACTGAGCTACCTTTCTAATTGGGTCAGTTAGCTCTTCAGAGAGCTATTCAGTCACTTTTTCCCAGGCAGGTTTTACTTTCCTAGGGCAGCAGGATTCAGCAGGTTGAATGAGAAGATCCCGCCTCCCCTCTCCTGGTCAGGTTCATTTCCCTTTTGAAATTCAAATTGGACCCTGATGACTGAGTATACTGCACCAAGTGATTTTCAAGCCTATTCCAGACTAAATCCTCCTCCCAGGGGACCCTAAATAGGCTCTTGAAAACTTATTAAGCACTTCCCACTGCCTGACTCCCTTAGGGGAGTTGAGATTCTGATAGTTCTCAGCACGCAACTATTAAATTGGCCAACTCCACCATCTATCAATTCAAGCCTCTGTATCCCAGGGTGGTTAGGTAAATCAAGCTTCCTCAGCAGATTCACCTCTCCCCTCAGCATGGTGCCAGTTCGAGCTGGCTGGTGTGCTCTTCAGAGCTCTAAGGGGGTCCAGGCAACCAAACCTACAGAAAGGAAAGCCCTCTCCACCCTTTGCCAGAATCCTCCCACTCTTGGAGAATGCTCCCTCTCACTGAGTGGCCTGTTGGGGGTCACCTTGGCTCCTTGACCTGAGGGTGGGGCTTAGCCACCCATATTTTCCAGGAACAGGGCTGAAAACTCATGGTTTTATCTTGAGCAATCTATCTCCCTGTCCAGCTTCCTCCAGATCAATGCCCCAAAGGCTCCTGCTCCATGAACTCCCAAAACAGCTCACTTGGGCAGGATCTTGTCCCCAATCAGCTGTCTTTTGTGAGAGAGATGGTGAGCGTCCAATGAAACCAATGCCATCTTGCCTTCCAATGGGACTTAATCTTACTGAGATACTGTTGTACGTGATGCTTTGCTTTTCTCTTGCTGCTTTCAGAATCCTTTCTTCATCTCTGATATTCATCATTCTGAATAGTAGGTGTCTCAGAGTAGGTCTATTAGGATTTATTCTGTTTGGGATGTGTTGTCCTTCTTGGATATAGATATTGAAGTCCTTCCTCAGGGTTGGGAACTTTTCAATAATTATTTCCTGAAATATTCTTTCTGCTCCTTTTCCATTCTCTTCTCCTTCTGGGACACCAATAATGTGAGTGTTTGTGTGTTTTTGCATTGTCACTGTTCTATTTTTCCATTCTCTTCTCTTTCTATTTTCCTGAATTTTCCAGTTCAGATGTTCTGTCTTCAAAATCACTAATTTTGTCTTCAGGCAATTCAAATCTGCTCTTATGTGCCTCTAATATGTTTTTAATCTCATCCATTGTGTCTTTCATTCCCATTAGGTCTGTTAATTTTCTTTGCAGGCTTTCAAATAGTTCTTTATCCTCTCCTAGTGTCTTTTTAATATCTCTTATTTCTTTAATCATATTTTCTTTATATTCTTTGAAGTGATTTAGGAGAGTTGTGTGATTATCAGTGATTAATATCTTGAGGGTGGGGAAAGGGAGTCCTTCCCAGCTGCCGTGGGACCTTGGTAACTCACATTTGTCTTTTCAGTTTCTTTATCTCATTGTCTCTCACCCTCCTTCGAGTTTTGTAGCACTTTCCTGTCCTCCGGACACCCAAAGAAGATCCCTCGGAGAGCTTTTGATTTTCTCTCCGTTGATTTTTGTGAGAGCATTCAGCTCTGCCTGTCAGTCCATCACCATCTTCCCACAGTCCCCTCCCTTATATGTTTTATGTGACATTTATGTAATCTAAAGCTTCTTTAAAAATGAAAATAAAAACTAAAAAATTAAGTAAATCTGGAAAAAAAAGGTTTTATTCATTTAATCAATACATATATATTAGACATTGCTTGTCCCAGGAGATACATTAATAGACATTGTTTCAGGTTGCTAACTTGGTAGCATATGGGAAAAGCTAGTATTTACTAAGATAGGGAATACTACCAGGCAAATTATGGTGTGCATTGCATGTATGCATGTATGTATGCATGTATGCATGTGTGTATGTGTGTATGTGTTTGGGGGTAGTGGTGGTGATTAATAGTACAGAAGAAAGTGGGAAATAATCATAGTGTTTAACTTATTGAGTTTGAAATAAAGTAAACCATCCTCATAGACTAGGAAAGAATTTTTGACTACAGATATACATTTGGGAGTTATAGACACACATAAGGAAATTGATACTGTGGAAATCAATAAGTCTGAAAGAAAGAGACATTGAGAGAAAGAGAGAGAGAAAACAAGGGGCCCTGGAAGATTTATGAAAATTGTACTGCTTAATGACCACATTATCTATCCCCATTAATAAAAAGTAATAAACTGCATTTAAATATGAGAGAGGACAATGAAATTTCCATATTTAGGAGGTTTTTTCAATTATTATTTTAAACCTGTTATTATGATTATGTCCCTTTGGAAAAAGGGAAAATGAGGGCCATGAGAACACTATAATAATTATATACTTTTTATTTTGAATACTCTTAATTAGGGGACAAAAGAAAATGGTACTCAGCAGCAGATTTTTGTTATTTTACTGTAAATGATATTTGATTCTCACATCAAAGCAAATTATATTGTAAGGAAAAGTCATTTTTCTAATAGCTTAGTGCTAAAAGTATACAGTTAAGCTGTTGGATCTGATCTCACAACCTTGGCAGGGAGTAGGCCTTGTCACATTGCTGTAAAAAGCACATCCTAAGTAAGTGGTTTACACTTAGAAGCCAGCTTCAAATACTTGGCTTCCCCCTTGAAAATTGTCCAGTGTTAAATTATTATTATTTATTTAATAATTTATTATAGACTCTTAAATGATTAAGATTTTCTAAATGGGTTCTCAGTCCACATGTAATGTCCAGACTTAATCCTCTTTATTCTGGATGTTCTCTGTGATTGTGAATACTGACTATTCTCAGTATTTCAGACCTTGTTTACGAGGTCCGAAAAGGGAAATGTGGCAGGGGCAGGTAGGAGATAACCTAGGTGGGTAGTGGGCATTCTTCCTAGCCACTTCATGTCTATATTAACAAGTGAAGGACAGTTGAAACTGTCATTGCTGGAATGGGATTCACCGAAGGAAGAAAATATCATATATCAAAATTGATGTGTTGTCTGAACAGTGTTGACTATTTATTTGCATTGAAAGCATCTTAACATAGCTCTGATTCCTTACCGCCACTTACACTATCTACAGTTTTCATTAGAGTGGTTCCTCTTCTTGACTCCATGTTCCTTTACCGAAAGCATTGTGGCATACCTAAGGGAGTTTGTAAGTGCTTTCTATTTAATATTCATTAAAACCAGTTATGGAGGCATAATTTTGCTTTTTTTTTCCCAATAGATAAAGAAACTGCACCTCCAAAATGTTAAACAACTTTCTCAGCACATTTCTTAATGAGCCATAATGATGAACCAAAGGTGTCTACTGCAATAAATGAGCACAGCTTGAGTCAGTTTATAAAATAAATCTAAGTTAGACAATTTTTGGTTATTTCTATACACTCGTGCTCTGTACACTCAGGGTCTTTTCATGCCTATTTTCCAGAAGTGTCTGTCTTCTGCTCCTACCTACATCTACCATCTTCTCCTAGCAGTAGTTTCCAGCTCTCTCAATCCCTGCCTAACCATTGAGTTTAAGGTAACTGTCTTTATAACAGTATTGCAAACAACCAGCCTCCTTCCACTTTGACATTTGATGATTAATATCCATTTTTCCATGTAGCACAAATATAAACAACTGTCTTACATTTTCAGTTTGAATTCCTAGTTTATGAGTGTTGTCCTTAATTATTCCAGATTGAGATTACAACAGCACCTATGTGCAATTAAAATTTGACCTTTGCTTTTGAGATTATTTATGAGGGCATAAATATAATAAGCATTTTCATACAATTACCAGCATTTTGAGGTTATGAAACAGAATCTTTTACCTTATCACACAGGGATTGCACTATGAATTGCATTCTAGAAATATTTTTCCCCAAAGTCATGTAACTAATGAAGAACAAACTTGACTTTAGAAAAAGAGAACTGAAATAAAGATATCCTTTATTTAATTGAACACTTCTTACACACTCCCTATTTGCTCTGCTATCTATGGTCTTTGTAGTTTTGATGACAGTGCTCTTGACTCCATGTTATAGAAACAAAAGTATTCCTCAAACTTACATTCCAATCTTTAGTGAACCTTCCTCTGGAAGAGGAAGTGAAAGATTCCCTGGAGAATCTGCTTATTCTTTATACTATAAAAGATGGAACTCATCACAGGCGGTACCAGCAGGTAGACATTGGCAAAGACCACATGGACAAGTGGAGGGGCATGCTTGGCAAAGTGGTGAGTCATGGACAGGCTCACCATGGGCAGAGCAAGTACCAGAACAGCCAGGATGTGGGCCAGGCAGTTATTGAGGGCACAGAATCTCTCAGTCCAGGTGGCTGTGCTCAAGATACTTCTCAGGATGAGGTTATAAGACAGCACAACGAGCAATGGGTACATCACAATAATAAGCAAGACCAGAGCAAATCCCTACCAGCTGTTTACCCGAATGTCAGCACAGACCAGGCGTATCATATCCTGGTGGAGGCAGTAGGAGTGAGAGAGGAGGTGGGAGCGGCAGAAGGGCAGGCGTTTGAGTAGGAAAAGGGGAGGAAGAACGGCCAGCACACAGCGGCAAATGATGGCTAACCCAATCTTGCCAATGATGTCATTAGTAAGAATAGAGGTGTAATGGAGGAAGCGGCAGATGGCCACATAGCGGTCAAAGGCCTTGGCCAAAAGGATAGAGGATTCCATGAAGGAGAATCCATGGAGGAAGAAGAACTGAGCAAAACAGGCTTCAAAGCTGATCTTACGAATGTTGAAGCAGAGAAGCTGCAGGACTGTGGGCAGGGTGGTGAGGGTGAGACCAATGTCAGTCAGGGCCAGCATGGAGAGAAATAGGTACATGGGCTGATGGAGGGATGTCTCCACACGAATGACCGTGAGGATGGTGGTGTTGCCCATGATGAAGATCCACATGTGGGAGGACTCAAATCCAGGGATGCCAGTGAGGATAAAGTAGAAGGGGTCTTGGGTATTTTTAGTTACCTGGGACAATGCCAATGAATGCAGGAGCAGAATCTGTGGATTCCACATTAAGAAGTTCATAAGCATATTCCATTTAAAAGAAGCTTATATATAAGTGGTATACTGCCATAGATTCATTATCTATTCAATGCAGGATCCAAAGATGTGTCTGGGTTTACTTTTTTAAGAAATATCAAGGGCACACACAGTAATCAGAACTCTAAAAACTAATCAATTTCTCTTCTGTTTAAAATAACTTTTTTTCCAACATTCACATCCTCTTCTATTCACTAAAATTCTGCTTTATGCTTTCTGTAAAATATTGTAACGCTTTTCCCTCCTTCTCCCATATATACATATATGTACATAAATCCTTTTTTATATGCATTTAACAACTGAGAGTGCTCTCCTTAATATTTCAAGTAGCTGTCTAATAACCAAGTCCAAAGATTTATATCAGTCCATATTTTTTTTATTTGAAATGAGAGAAAAATAATAGTCTCCTGACTATTTCCTTTTATTTAATTGAGTGGAAATAGCATTGAGAGAGAAGGATTTATCAAAGGTATTACCCAGGCTTCTTGCTTCAGCCACTGTGGGTTGTATTGACAATTACTATTATTTGATACATAAAGTAGGAGACTACAGGTTCAGTTTGTGCATGTTGAGTTTGGTGTTCCTAATTGTTATCCTAAAGAAATGACAATTAAGCAGATGAGTATGCGGCCCCCAAACCCAAAAAAGCCTGATAGTAGCTGTCTGTGGCATGTTGATGGTGACTGAAAACCTAGGATTTGGTGTGATAACCTAAACAAGACTTTAGAGTGAGAAAAGAAGGAGAGCTAGAACAGATATAAGGAAATTTAATTTATATTATATTTAATGTTCATGAAATAATATATAATTTAGCAGTTGGGCCAATGTGGAAAAAGCAAAGAAGATATTGAAGGATTTCTCAGAGACATGAGAGCATAAAACAAGGAAAATGGGAGTCCCGGAGGGCGAGGAATCACAGGGAGTGGTCACCACAGTTCAGTGGTGCTGAGACATTAATTAAGATGAGTACTGAGAAGCATGTCTTTTATTTATGGGCATGGATATTGATGAGAGCTCTTTGGAAAGACATTTCAGTAGAATTATAGGAAGAGATGCCAAATTATGGTGAACTGAGCAGTAGATTGATGTGAAGAATTGTAGTTTCTATTGACCATGTATATAGTGGGTCAATGAAGTTTTTTTTTTTAAGTAAAATAATGAATATAACTTGATTAAATGAGTAGTTATTAATTTTTAGAGTATTCTGATGATGAAAGTGTGAACATTCTTGAGAGAAAATACAAATAGCCCTATTAGGTTACTAGATCCCTTGGAGTCTAACTACATGTCCCCTAAGTTGTCCACACATGCTTAGCTGAGATACCTTAAAAATCATTAAACTCAAGAATTCAGAAAATAAGGAAAAATACAATGAAGGGAAATGGGAAAAATAAGATAAAGACAAACATGGATTTTTAATTAAGTTTTTTTAAAATCTAAGGTTTGAAAAAATCATATTTAAAAGCTATTTATTTGAAAGGGTCAGTGTAATTTAAAAGTCTACTATCAAATCTGATCCAGAAAAAGAATGGAAATGTATTGAGAAAGACAAAAATTCCAGGATATAAAGGACAATGAGAGAGAAACAATAAAATAGGAAATAATGTCCTCTAGGACTTAAACTATAAACCAAAAGACAAGATCTCAGAATAGAGGTTTTCTAAACCTCCTAGCATGGAGTCCTAATGGACTTATGCTATTATATCTGAGGTATTAAAAAGTTCTAAAATAAATCTAAAGAATATGCTAATCAGACAGAGAGTAATTTGTACAAGCATAACAGAAAAAAAATCCTAGAGATAAATGTTAGTGGAGCCCATGCATGCCCTGTTCATGTAGTCAGGAAATGACAACTCTGTGATGTCTTACAAGGCCATCTGGCTTGATGCTATTAGATATTAATTATTGTGACCCTGCTCTGATGCAGGTATTTCTGACCATTATTTGGATTCCTACATCTTTTTTTTTTTGATGGGATACAAACTTTTTCATGCATTTGCTGCTCCCATTTATTTCCATGCTTCAGTTTCCTTTAACCTGGTTCTTGTGAATATTCCAATAATAGAGAGAAATATTTGATTTTTGACAGAATCATGCCTATGACCTAAAATTTTCACTTCTTTTATTGTAAAAATTGTAATGTTTCCTGCACTGTAATAAAATGAATTAGTAACATTATAATAATGCCATTTCAGAATGTTATTGAGAACCAAGATATCAAGATTTCTGTGTAACTTACACTTTCTTTCAAGCTTCAGTATTTCAAACTTCAGTCTGTCCTCCACAGTAAATTGAGTCATAGCGTAGTGATTGAATACAACTCAGACAATCCATGCGATATGCTTGTTGCTATGGAAGGTGGAGAGTAGGGGATGACAACTACGAAAGCAGCCACAACATGATTTGCAGAGAACCTCCTATGTGTGAGGCACTGTGCCCAGATCTTTACTTATTTTAAATCACTTAATTTAAAAATTCCATAGTTTTAAAAAATGAGGAACAAGTGGTTACTAATGAAGGAGTAATAACATTTTTTTCTGTGAAGAGCCAGGAAGTATTGATGGAGCATGTGGTCTATCAATTGTTTTTAGTTTGAGTAGAAAATAACAAAGGGGTCATAGAGGAATCAGATGGGTGATATGACTATATTCACCAGGCAAATGGTGATATCAGTACATGACCTATGCAGGAATTGTCATCCTGTATAGTATGGTCTGAGTGTGGGCCCAATCACAGCATGGTGGAAACTGATGCAGAACAGGTGGTGGGAATGGTGTGAGTCTCTGTAAGAGGATGGTGGAGCCATCAAAAGGCTTTAAGCCAAGGAGTGACATCATCACAGTCTTACAGGGGAGAAAGGAGAGATAAGTGAGCAGGAATGAAAAGAGATAGATTTAGGGGAAAACAGGGTTTTCTAAAGAGAAGCAAGTGGGAAATGTGTGAATGTGTATCTGTATGTGTGTGAGTGAGCAAGTGCATGTTTTTTGTGGTGGTGGTGGTATGGAATGAAGACATAGATGCACCATTTGAAAGTCTAATATAGAGTAGACAATTTCTGATTTTTTTTAAAACCTCAGGACAGACCTAAAGCCAGTGGGTCCACATTAAGAAAAGAGAAACAAAAGATTACAACTTAATATTGCTAAAATTTGACAGGGATTTTACTCTGCTATTAGGCAGTTATTTATAATCTCTTGAGTGATTCTTCCATAGGTAAAGTTCTTAGGGACTTTCTACCAGGCATAGTTGGTCCCTACATTAGGTGTGAGCATATTTTATTTACCTATTTGACATTCTTCTAATATTGCTTCTTTGCTCCTATGACTTGTCTTTAAGGGCTAAGATCTGGACTCAGTTGCTAGCACATATTAAGGATGTCATTCCTTTACCATAGCTTAAGCTTCTAACCCTTACTCAGGGGCAGTAGCCTGGCTGGGAAACCACAGGTCCTCACTGGAGGGCTGGGTGTGTTGCAAACTCCTGCCTTGTTCCTGCTCGTTCATTCCTTGTTCAGATGCTTTGATTTCATGCTTCCCCTGAACCCCACACTTTCTGATTCTTTGGTTTAGCCATTTGCATTACAGAAAAGAAGACAAAGTAGGAAGAGAGGGGACACCACCCAGAAAAGGCCAATTTTCAGGGCAGAATTTGTTGAGAGTTGATCCCTTGGTTCTTACTAACAAGCATTGAAAACTCTTTGGCTTCAATAGTCACAGTTTAGGTGTGAAAAGGAATGAGGACACCAAAGCTACTCCTTGAACTCAGCGGGAGGACAGTGAAAAATCTCTGGATGGATCACTTCATTTCATGTTCCCTCCCTAGCATATTCGCCCCAACCAGTCTCACCTCCTCTCAATGTGCCTGAAAATGGGTCTACTTCACCCTCTCCCTAGTCTCTAGACAGCATCTCCTGCTTTCATTCCCATGATAACCCCCTCCCCAGGTGCCCCTTCTCTTAGTACTGCTCAGCCACAGGGTAGGGCAGCCTCACCTGTGTGCTGTCTGTGCCCTCAGTGCTCTCTGTGGCTTCTGTTCTCTGCTCTGGGGCTGGATGTGGTTATATGCAGCAGAATCCCTGGGTGGACACAGGAGACAAGGAGGGAAACCCCTAAAGGACCTTGAAGGAGTGTGAGGCTTGTGCTCTGAGACCTGAGGTCCTAAGGGACAGAACCAGGAAGTGAGTGAAATAAGAAACCTTATCATACTCCTGTTACAAATAATTGAGAGGATGTTATTTGGTCCTGGAGGGGAGGTAAGTTCTCTTGCAAATCAGTTCTGAGCAGCTCTCCCACAAGGATGGGTTGTCCTAGGGGACGTGAAGGACCATGGCTTGCAGGGAGAGTTGCATACACTCCTTAAGAGAAATGTTATTGTCACGGACTGAAAACTTATTTTGAATTTATGGGAAAAAAATCTAATTCGTTTATGATTGCATTTGTCATCAATTTTTTTTTATTGTTCATAAAAATCAAGATTTTTCACAGTACATACCAATATTTGTAATGTTCTGTCGTATATTGTGATTCAAGCAATGGAAGAAATTATAACAGTGAGGTGGAGTCAGTGGCCACTGGACATTTTCGGGGCAGGGAGGGGAGAGGCAGTCGAAATACAGGGTTTTTTTGGGACTTGGGGGTTGTCATGAGTGGCATTGTGGCAACAGATGTAGGCTATTTTACATCAGCATATATCACGCAGAACTGTGTGGGAGAGAGGGTGGTCTATGATGTGAAATGCGGTCTATGATTGCATTTGAAGTATGAATAACAGCTTGATCGATGGATTTATATTCTACTTCCCTCTAAAAGCAAGTCCAGGCAAGCTACAGAGAAAATATTTTAAGATTATTGGGAAACAAAATTTAAAGCCCAGAAGTAATATCTCTTAACTTCAGTGACTATCCAGACACCTGATTTGAGAAAAGAAAAATAACAGTAATAATAAATACAATAGCAGCTAACATTTACTGAGTTTTCAAATTGTACAGCAATTGAAGAAAAGCTAGCACAGAAGTGTGAAAAGTGGAGATTTTGTGAGGTTACATGGTAAGGACTTAGCCCATAATCTGGCAGATATTGTCTTGGTGTCCATTAGTTCTCTTCTGCTCATTAGTTCTTTTCTGCTTACTGCTATAGCACATGGTTTTGAAAGGAGTTGCTGTGTTAGGGCAGACTGGTCCTTTGGCATTGTAATGTCATCTCAGATATGAACAAACTCTGATTTGATGCAAGGGGGAGGCATTACAGATCTCTTGATGAATCTGGGATTTCCTCTTATAGGTACTAGCTACTATGTACATGGTGACTGCCTCTTTCTCCCAGGAAGGCCAAGGCATATACATGTGTACAAATCTTCATGGGGCATTGTCATGGTGGGTGGAGATTCACACAATAACCGAAGGAATATCAAATTCCCATCCTGGGGAGCTTGCCATATTCTCTAATGGAACTCCAAGAATCCCCCAAGTACAGGGGCAATGACTAGTGAAGGAGGATTGTCCATTGACCATACCTTGTTACTGATAATTCTTGAAAATGAATGCAGAGTACATAGGAATTCATAATATACTTCTTTTCCTTTTAATGTATATTTGAATATTTCCATAAAAAATGTTATAATAACACAGTGTGCAAAGATGGTCGGGTTCTAGGTAGTTCATTATTTCCATTATTTTTTATTGTAAGATATTAATAATACTGTTTAAAGAAATAGAATATTAAATTTATATGAAGTCAAAATTATAAGCATATCCTCGACCAGATGTTGGCAAACTATGGCCTATAACCCAAATTAGTTTTGTCCCCTGTTTTTGAAGTAAAATGATTTTCAGATTTTTTTAAATAACTAAAACCAACAAAAGAAAATTAATATTTCATGGAATTCAATTTTCAGTTTATTGGTGCCCAGCCACACTCATTTGTTTACGTGTTCTATGGCTACTTTCACATTCTAACAATAGAATTGAGTAGTTGTGACAGAGACTATATAGTCTGCAAATATTTACTATCCTGCACTGTACAGAAAAAGTTTTTGGATCCTTGAAAATGGACATAGAAGATAAACAAAATTTTTTAAATGGCAATATAAATATATATGACAAGATGCTCAATCTTACTCATACTAAGAAAAATGAAAATTATAATCATATTGACATATGACTTTTTATTCATCTTATCAGCAGTATTCAAAACCCATGGCAAGAGTGTGGCAAATTAGTACTTTCCACAATTTCAGATAAGGACACTAAATAGGTGCAATTTCTCTGGAGGACAATGACAAGAGTATAGCTCAAAATGATAAATACACAGAATCCTTTGCTCAGCAATTTCACTTCTAGGAGTTTATTTTATGAATTCATTTACAAGTGTGCAAGTTGACATATACAAGACTGTTGACTGAAGCATTATTTGCAAGAGTACAGAAATGGAAACAAACTAGATATTCACCTATTGGGAACTTGTAAAAAATTCTGGTTACATACAATGTACTGGAATTTGCACAATTCAATATTAAGTAGCTATATAAATAAATGGTGATTTTTTCATGTACTAGTTATGAGTGTTTTCGATGATATATGTGCATAGTAAAATTGAAATAGAGAAGAGTATACATTTTTCAGTAGGAAGGATCATATGTGTATATAAATTTTTGTTTATGCATATTTTTTCCTAGAAGAAAATATTTATTTCTTTAGGGAAAAGAAACAAGAATGATCGAAATACACACAAGTGAATATTTTCACCATACATGCATTCAGATCATTTGAAATATGAACCATTCAAAGTTTGACTTTGTCAATAAAGTTTACATTAAAAATATGGGTGTATTAGTCAGCCAAAGGGGTGCTGACACAAAATACCAGAAATCTGTTGGCTTTTATAAGGGGTATTTTTTGGGGTAGAAGCCCACAGTTACAAGGCCATAAAGCATAAGTTACTTACCTCACCAATGTGTGTTGCCACGTGTTGGAGCAAGATAGCTGCCAATGTTTGCAAGGGTTCAGGCTTCCTTTGTTCCTCTCTTCCCAGGGATCATTTTTTTCCAGGCTCAGCTCCTTTGAGCTCTCCACAAGGCCAGCTGTAGAGTATCAGGCAAACAGTTTATCTCTCTTCCTGGAGCCTCTGCTGTGTTCAAATGAGGCTTCACTCATTCCTCACGTATCTGTTTCTCTATGTGCTTACTTCCCAGGCTCCAGGGTCAAAACTCTAAACTTTTTTCTCTGCTGTACAGTTTCTCTGTGAGTGCCCATCCATCAAGGGGGTGGGGACTCAACGTCCTACTGACAATGGCCCAATCAAAGCCTCAATCATTATTTAATCAAATAAAAGTGAAACCTCTGAATCCAATATAATCTAATATGCCCAGAGGAACAAACCAGTTTACAAACATAATCCAATGCCTATTTTTGGAATTCGTAACCAATATCAAACTGCTACAGTGGGTATGCAATCAATCGTTGTTGATATGAAAAGTTGCAGAAAGGAATTAAATAGTAAAGTAAAGCATGCTAATTCCTTCATATGAAGAGGATGAAAGATATTTTGAATAACTCTATATGTTAAATTTTACCCATAAGAATAGAAATATAATTTATATCTCCAAGACAAACAGGGAAAATGACATGAAAAAAAGAAATCTGATGGAAAACAGAAAAGGAGCAAAATATGTAAATCAAATATGAAAATAGAGTGGGTTGAACATGTGTTTTTCTCTAAGTTATTAATAATACTACAACTATAAACACAGGGGGAAACTAAAATGTGTGAGAAAACAATAGCATGTAAGACATTTTTTAAAAAGGAATATGGAAAGCATATGGGTGAATAGTAACTGATATTGCAGAGCAAAGTGAAATGGAACTTAACCAACTACAGAAGAACAAGTGCACATGACACCACGTATAATTCTACTAACTCAGAAAGTTTCTTGAATTTGAGTCATCTGGGAATCAGGAGGGCAGTATGATGATGTGTGGAGCTCAAAACAAAGGTTGGGTGAAATTCCATGTAAGGATAAGTTAGATATGGAGATTCACCCCACCCCTCATCACCACACAGCGATGTGTATTCCATCCTCTCTAACAAGGCTGGAATGCAGTTCATTTTTTTAATACACATTTTTATTGGGATATAATATTCATATATATACATGCACTCTTTGAAATATAACTAAGCCGCTGTAGTTGATTTTGGAGTGTGTTTCATATGTACTTGAAAGAATGTATAGTATGCACTTGTTGGCTTTTTCTTTACTTGCTAATTTGATCAAGGTTTTTAGTCATGTTTTTCAAATATTTTAATTCCTATTGATTTTTGGTTTTTTTTGGCCTTGTTTTTATATCCGCTATTAAGAAATGTGCAATGAAATCTATCACTATGTCAGGGGTTTGTCTACTTATTTTTGTACTTCTGGCAATTTTTCCTTTATATATTTTATGGCTATGTAATTAGATACATGCAAATTTAGAAGTGTTTTATCTAACTTGGAAATTAACTTGATTATAAAATGTTCCTTTTTATCACTAACAATGCCTCTACCTTGGAGCTTAATTCATCTGATACTAATATAGCTATCCCAGTTTTCATTTGGTTTGTGATTGCATGGAACTTTTTTTTTCTTTAAGGAGATACCGGGGATTGAACCCAGGGCTTCGTACATGCAAACAGGTGCTCAACCACTTAGCCACACTCCCTCCCCTGGATCATGTTTTTAATCTTTGTGCTTTACATGTTACTGTGTCCTTATATTTAAGATATCTCTTAAAAGAAGCTCATATATTTTTAATTGTGTATGATAAAATTTGTCTTTAGTTGGAGTATTAAATTCATTTATTTTTTAATTTTATAAATTTTATTGAAGTATATCATTCATACATGAACAAACATAAACAATAAGTACATAGGTAAAGTTGTGAACTTTCAAAACAAACATACATAACATCATACAGGGGTCCTATACATCAACCCACCACTAACACCTTGCATTGCTTTGAGTCATTTGTTACAAATTATGAAAGAATATTGTCAAAAGCTTATTACTAACTATAGTCCTTACCTTACATTTGGTGTGTTTTCCCCCCAACCCACCATATTATTTATTTATTTATTTATTTAAAAGAAATTTTAGATTACATAAATATTACATAAAAAATATAGGGAAATTCCCATATGTCCCACTCCCTTTCCCCCACACATTTTCCCACATTAACAACATCCTTCCTTAGTGTGGTACATTTCTTAAAATTGATGAACACATATTGGAGCATTGGCACTAAATGTGGATTACAGTTTGCATATAGTTTACACTCTTTCCCACATATAACTTATGTAAGTCATGACAAAATATATAATGTCTTGTATCCGTGATTGCAGTGTCATGGAGGACAATTCCAATGTCCCTAAAATGCCCCCATATTACACTGGTTTTTTCTCTTCCTCCTCTCAGAACCTCCAGTGGCCACTTCCTCCAAATCAATGATAAAATTTCTTCCATTGCTAGAATAATAATAAGTCTATAGTAGAGTAATAATAAGTCTATTTTAGTCCCTTGTTCATTCCTCGATCTTGAGGATTTTTGGACGGTGATGCCCACTTTGCCTCTAATTGAGAGGGGGCTTAGATCCCATGGGGCAGATGGATGGAAGTATGTTGCTTGCAGTTGCAGACTCTGTTTCTTGGGATGAGTGTTGTCCATCATCATCACCTTGTTAGTTGTTCTGGGTGAGTTCAATTCTGCTGAGATTTCAGGGACCAACAGGAACATGGATGGACCAAAGATTTAAGTCTCTTGGACATACACTTATCAAGTATAGTACTAACTATAGGTTTAAATAGAAGAGGCAGAAGAGCCATGTGTAGGGAAACCACAAACAAGTCCAACTCTCATACTGGGGAGCATGAATTACAAGGTAAGGCCCACTGTCAGGGTGCCAAATTTCTGATTTGTCTGCCCTGTCTATAGTGTCTAGATGTCTCTAGAGACCTCAGGAGCATGCTATTTGAGGGAATATTTACTCTGGCAGTCAATGAGACCCTGCTGAGATGTGCATAAGATAACCTCTGGAATGACCTCCTGACTTACTTTGAAATCTCTATTATTTTATTTTATTTTTTTTTAATTACAGAAGTTGGGAACTTACAAAACCATCATGCACATGTGGTTGATGTTACCGATGCAAGAGTGTCCTCTGAGCTAGCGCAGATGTACATCACTATTGCAGGGTGGTGGAAATGTGGAGAAGCATGGGAAGAATACAACTGGTGTGACCTATGGACTGTGGTTAACAGCAGTAATGTAACATTCATGCATATATGCCATAAATTCATTTATTTTTAATGCATTTAGTGATATAAATGGGTTTAAATTTAACATCTTACAATTTTTAACAGATCTATCCCAATCTTCCTACATTTTTGTTTTATTTTAGAATATTTACCATGTTTTATTATACCATTTTTCCATTACATAAGATTTTGATTAAATATTATTTTACTATTCTTCTAGTCATTTTCATCGAGATAAAAATATGCATCTTTGACTTTTTAAGTATTATTTTATGAGTTTACTACTTCTTCCTGGATAATTTAAGGACTGAAGGCAAATTTAACTGTTTACCTCCTCCAAACTTTAGTCATTTTGGACATATGTGTTTCATTTCCACATGTAATTTAAATATACACATTATATTTTATCATATGATCTATAATCATTTTCATTTATTTAGGTATTGTTCTTTTTTTTTTTTTGAGTTTCTCGAGCCAGGAATTGAAACTGGTACCTCGCTGGCACTCAATCACTGAGCCACATCGGCTCCCCTGAGTTGCTTTTGTCGTTTGCTTGCTTGCTGTTTGTTTTTTTTTTTGTTTTTAGGAGGCACCCAGAAATGAACCCGGGACCTCCCACGTGGGAAGCAGACCCTCAACAGCTTGAGCCACATCTGCACCCAGGTATTGTTTTTTTATTGCTTTCTGTAGCCTCACACTCTACCAAAAGATTACACTTTAAATTATCAGTGTGATGGATTCTCTCAGTTTATTTCACCTTTGTTTTTTAATTATATTCTGATTGTGTACAGAATTTTGCATTGACATTGAATTTCTTTAGGTACTTTGATGATATCACTCCACTGTCTTATTGCTTCCTTTGTTTTAGCAAGTCATTTTTATTGGAAATGATGGCGATTCCTTTTTTACTCTAATTACATTTAACATGTTATCTTTATTTTTACTTTTCAGTATTGAGACTATGAACTGACTTAGAGTTGTTTTCTTTGTATTTATTCTCCTTTCAATTTATTGCGATGTCTGAATCTTTGGCTTATGTTTAAATCACTTTTGAAAATATACAGGCTATTATATCTTCAAATGCTGCTTTTGCCCCTTTATACTCTCCTAATGGGATTCCAATTACTTGTTTATTAGACATATATGTCTTTTAATTTTTAAAGAAATTTTAAATGTTTTATCCTTTTTTCCTATCTACATTTTGGATATATTTTCAATTATTTTTCCAATAATTTGATTCACCTTTTCGTTGTATCAGATATGTTTCAACCCTTTTGTTGAATCCTTAATATGTTTTTTATGAAAATATTCATTTATTTTTAATTTTATAATTTTCATTTGGTCTTTTAGTAGATTCCTGTGTGCTACTTAAATCTGTACCTTGAACTTTAAATTCTAGGCTTTATTTTTATAATTAAATTTTATTGAAATATACGGTTCATATCTGATCATACATAAATAATAAGTGTATAGTAAATTTGTGCATTTTAAAAACAAATATGCATAACATCATACAAGGATCCCATCCATCTCCCCACCACCAGCTTGCATTGTTGTGGAACATTTGTTACAAACTATGAAAGAGCATCATCAAAATATTATTACTAATTACAGCTCATATCTTACATTTGGTGTATTTTTCCCCTAACCCACCTGATTATTAACACCTTATATTAGCATTATATAATTGTTATCATTCATGAGAAAATGTTCTCATGTTTGTCCTGTTAATCACAGTCCATCTTCCACCACTGGATTCCCTGTGTTATACAGTTCCATGCATTGTACACTCTGTGATTGTTAGGCCCCAAAGCTGGAAAATTGGGGATATCCAGTGATGTAGAGGAAAAAAAACTTTAGCATGAAAGTTAGGCAGAACTTACATTTATTATATCTGCAGACAGGAGCCAACGTCAGTCTAAAGCAACTCAGACCCGACTCCCTGTGCTGCAGTTTTACTGTTGCTTAAATACCTAAGTTACTTCTTAGCATTTGCTTTGATTATGCATAGTTTTTATGCATATGGATGAACACACATAGCTAGTTATATAATTGCATAATTAATATGTTCAGGAAATTATACTTGCACATACATTGCATGATCAAAAAGAGGCAGATAACTCCACCCCGAGGTGGGAATTTTACTACATTAATTCAGCAAATTAAAGTGAGGACAAGAAGGGGCTTCTTCTGTGCAGTTCTGGCCAACCGGTTGAAGCTGGTTTTCATACTTTATTCCTTCAACAGGATATTCTAGATGACAAGAAATGGAATTTGGCATCAAGAAAGGGTAGCATCTCATTATCTTTTAATTTACACGTAATTTTTTCCTTTGTATCCTAGAAACAGGGAGAGAAACAAGTTACTTTCAGATATTCGGTCATCCTACAGCCATCATGATGAAAATTGAGAACCACTAAGTGTACATTTTGAATAGGTTGTGCATGGGCTATATTAATAAAAAAATATTTGAAAATCTGTGGATGATAATACCAATAGTTGGATCTTCTGTGGATCTAACCTTTTTGACTGCAGAAAGTACAGATTCTCCATATATCCCCCATAGTTTTCCCTACTATTAACAGTTTGCATTAGTGTGATACTTTTGTTACAACTGATGAAATAATATTATTATAACTATACCATTAATTGTGATACATAGTTTAAATTAAGGTTCACTTTCGTGTTGTACAGTTCTATGTTTTAAAAAAATTTTATCCTGGTATCATATATTCATCTTAAAATTTCCCACATTAACCATTTTCAAATGTACAATTCAGTGTTGTTAATTACATTCACAAAGTTGAGCTACCATCACCACCATCCATTACCAAAATTTTTCCATCACCTCAAATGAAAACTCTGTACCAGTTGAGCATTAACTCCCCATTCTCTTCCTCTCCTCAGACCTCAGTAACCAGGGCTCTAGTTTCTGACTCTGTTAATTTGAATATTAAATTTTTTCATGTAAATTAGATCATACAATATTTGTCTCTTTGTGTCTGGCATATTTCATTCAACATGATGTTTCGGGTTTCATCCATGAGGTAACATGTATTAAAAAATCCATTCCTTTTTATGACTGTACAATATTCCATTGTATATATATAATACCTTTTTTTAATCCCTTCATCTTTTGTCAATTGTGAATAATGACATTAATGAACATTGGTGTGCAATTATGTGTTCGGGTCCCTGCTTTCAATTCTTTTGGGCATATACCTAGCAGTGGGGTTGACAGGTCATGTGGTAGATCTATAGTTAATTTCTGAGGAATGGCCAAATCATTTTCTACAGTGACTGCACCACTTGACATTCCCATCAACAATGAACAAGTGTTCCTATTTCTCCACATCCTTTCCAACATTTGTTACTTTCCTTAAAAAAAAAAAAAAAAAAAAGAACCATTCTAGTGGATGTGAAATAATCTGGTTAGATTTTTAATGAATGACATTGTGATGGTTAAGCCCAAGTGTCAACTTGGCCAGGTAATGGTGCTCAGTTGTTTGGTCAAGCAAGTACTGGCCACTTGTTACTGTGAAGACATTTAATGGACTTAAATCATCAATGAGTTGATTGCCTCTGTGGCTGATTACATCTACAATCAATTGAGGAGATTCCTTTTAGCAATGAGAGATATCTCATCCAATCAGTTAAAGGCCTCAAAAGGAGAAGTGATTTCAGCAGTCAGAAGAGAGAATTCCCATGTATACCTCAGACTGCCAACTTCTCCTGGGGAATTCATCAAAGACCTTCATTGGAGTTTCTAGATTGCAGCCAGCCCTAAAGAATTTGGAATCGTACATCCCCATAGACACATGAGACAATTTTATAAAATCTCAATATATTTATAGATATCTCCTGTCAGTTCTGTTTCCCTAGAGAACCCTGACAAATAAAGCCATGAAAAATTTATGATGATAGCTTGAGATGCTGGTTGATAATTTCTTTTACTTCTGATTAGAGTGACTTTCCAGTTTTCTTGAGACTGAGGGGTTTCCCAGAATGTGGTACTTTCTCTTATAAAACTGGGAACATCCTGGGAAAATTGGGATGTTTGGTCATCCTAATTCTTACAGACAATTGATGTAGTAAAATTAGGTAGTGAGCTGATTTCAACAACTTTGTGAGGTTGGTCTACTTCTGGTTTTTCCTTACTTCATGAAGTAAACTTTCTAGAATACAGCCAAAAGCCTAGGAATTTACCTGGATCACTTTTCCTTTTAGGTTCCCATGTTCCCTCTTTTGCTCTCCTCTTTCCATCCATTTAAGATTGTTGTAATCTCTTCTCATTTTAGCAAAGATTACTTTTGAATTCACAATACCTTATTAGGGAAAATGGCACCAATATCAGGCTAACTTCTATAGGCTTTCCTTGGCTTTGGTTTCTTGGTCTTTACATCTTCATTGACTTTGATAATCTCTGAAATAATTTTTAAAAATATATTTCTAACTTTTCTAGTATTGCCAGGAGAATTGGTCTGAAACAAACCAAGCCACCCTTGGTAAATGTGGAAGTGTTTATAATATTTCATGCATTTTTCTCTTATTTTGTGATTCTGAATTCTGCTTCACGCACTCCTACAGCCTACCTGCACATAATGACTATTAATTCTGTTCTGTGGAGGAGAAAAACGGTCAAGGTAATTTCAAACACCTAGATCTTAAGTTAGGAGAATAAGTATAAATGCAGTAAAAGGACAGAGCCAACATTTATATTTTTTTTCAAGCAGTCATATAAGATTCTTCTCATTATTCAATTTCATACACAACCAGAGACTTTTAGACTCCTTTCTATCTACCCCTAGAATATCAAAGACTCTAATGGCCTTCAGTACAGGAATAAACGAGTTTATGAGGTCTGAGAACTCACCTAGAAATCTCAGAGACAAATTAGGCTTTTGGGTTTGTTTGTTTTTTTTTTTTTGCGTGTTGGGTGTTATAAAGTCTTTTGGTTCTGAGCAGCATACCAGGAAGAAAAAAGTAGATAAAAAATATTTCCTAAACTCCATGAATGAAGGATGTTTTCTTTTCTGACTGCTTTATGTGTAGCATCTAGACTTGTGCATAGTCCATAGAATATGCTCAATAAATGTTACTTGTATAGCTGCTGAGAGGAGTCATGAAGCTGCAATTCTTGCTCGATTGGCACTATAGATTAGAGGGTAATAGTTCAGACTCAAGTTTGACTCAAAAAGATTCTAATGCTAGGTCTTTATTTATTTATTTTTATTTATTCATTTTTCTTAACTTGGTCTTTGAGACAGATGCTTACTATATCTAAGACAAATTTTTTTTTATCTGAAAAATAATTATCACAGTAAATATACCTCCTAAGGAGGTTGAGGTAATAAATGAATTAATAAATATAAAGTTCCTAGTATATATTTGCCACTCAAAACTCTTAGTTCCTATCCATAAATATATAAATGTAAACTTATTTCAAATGTCTGAAGGTTATTATCCCATCAGAAAGAAAATATTAATGTCTACAAAGAATTCTTTCATTAATGCTTTCTGCTTCCTAGATGGCAGGTCTACAGAATTTTCTATATTGAACAAGATTTGGAATCTTTTCGATGCTCAGATTGGTACTTGGTGTGTTTCAGTGAATTCCACATCATTGCGAGTACTGGAAGCCTCTCTTGAGATAGCTAGCATGTCCTGCTGCTATTGAGTTTAGAGACTAAAAATTCAGTAGAATGTTGTCACTTCACTTCTTTTCTCCCTAACACAGAATGGCTCAATAGGGTTTCTTTTTTTTTTCTCTCCAGAGATGCATATTTTGATCATTTTATTTTATTTTTTGCATTTTATTTATTTATTTATTTATTTATTTATTTATTTTAAAGAAACTTTAGATTACATAAATGTTACAATAAAAATATAGGGAATTCCCACATGCCCCACTCTCCACCTCCCGTACTTTCTCACATTAACAAAATCCTTCATTAGTGTAGTACGTTTGTTACAATTGATGAACACATGTTTTCTAGGACGCTATCCAACTTCATTTTCTTTATGGAAAATGACATGTTTTCATAAAAAACATTCTTGTTACAATCTTGCTCCAGTGATGCAAGTAATGGAAAGCCTCATGTCACATGAGACATTCTAGCATAACATCAGTTATTGTCACACAACGATTATAAGCCCTTTTACCTTAACTCCAGTTTACTGCCAGGTTATGGGGACACTCCTAATAGAAAAGCTATTTTAAGGCAACATCAATTAAGCAAAATGCAATCCAGGACCCATTGTGTTTACAGAAAAAAATCACCTTTGACTAAACACCAGCACTCTTCTCTAATAACAACATTCAGATAAAGCTACCATGAATCTCCTTGGTTTTATACTATATACAGTAGGATTGACAAAATGTGGGAAGAAGAGGTAGGCATTGGCCATCATAATTTGCAGTAGAAGGGACACATGATGCCCAAAGTGGTGCACCATGGACAGTCCAATCATAGGTACATAGTAAGCAAGTACAGAACAGACATGTGAACCACAGGTGTTGAGTGTTTTCCTCTGCCCATCCCCAGTTGCAACATGCAGTACAGTATAGAGTATGAGTCCATAAGAGACCACAATGAATAGTGAATCCAGACCAAAAGTGGAGATGACAATGAATAGCTCATAGATATTGTTGTTAGAAATGTCCCCAAGAGGTAGATGGATAAGGTGGATTGTAGAAAACAGGAATGGGAGAGGCCATTATGGCCACAGAACGGCAAGCACCATAAGAGCAAGGTTAATGGGGCCATGAGGATAATGCTTTTCAGCCTAATGAGAACTCCTGTTCCAGTGATGCAGGACAGGATAAGGAGGCTGTATAGCACAGTGGGCTGTAGGTGGCCACAAAATGATCCGCGGACATGGCCAGTAAAACAGCTGACTCCATGATGGAGAAGGAGGGGATGGAAAACATGTGGAAAAGGCAGGAATCAAAACTGATCTCAGTGGTACCAAAAGGAAGATGCCTAGCACTGTAGGCAGAATGCATGCAGAGACACTAACCTCAGCCAGGGCCAACATGGCAAGAAAGAGGTACATGGGCTGGTGTAGGCTAGGATCTCTCCTGATGACATGAAGAATGGTGCCATTCCCAAGGAAGATGATGATATACATCAGGCAGAACTGGATGGAGTTCCAGATATGCTCTGCCTCCAGCCCTGGGATGCCAATCAGAATAAGTGTTTTAGAGAAGAACCCCAAAGAGCTATTGTTGTAGAAAAGAACCAATGATCCCATGGGATCAGTGTTGATCTGAAAATTAGAAACAAACTTGTGAGATTAAATTATTATAAAGTTCACAACTTTCAGTGATTGAAGGCTTCATGCCTGAAAACTGACAGAAGGCCATTATCAGAACTTCTTCAGTCTGAAGGGAGTACAGTCTCCATCATAGGAAAGTTTTAGGGTGACAGAAATTATGCCTTTAAATTGTAGTGCACCTTGAATCAGATAAGGTATAAATAGCTGCCTTTTGTTGGTGTGGAGAGGCCTGAACTTGGAAATCTGAGAGGACAGATATGAGTATGGAATCCCAGCATATGAAATGAAATGATGTCAGAACAAGTGAATAGATATTATGGATGACTACATAGAAAAATGCACATAGCTTGCTAAATAGAAACTGTTCAAATATATCTGATGAATGAATTTAGATGTATGAATAACTGAGGCTGCAAACAATGCTGAGATAATGGGAGTATACACAGGCTGGAAGAAGTAAGACAAGAATTATACTAGACACAGATGAAGCTTATATTCACATTGATCTTAGCAATTATGCTCTTTGAAAGGACTAGGAAACAACTGGAAATGTACAAAAGACTGGGTAAAGCAAGAGGAGAAGCAGGAAGCCGGTTGGTGGATGTGTACACAGACTTTAAGACTGATCAAGATATTCTCCAACAATGATGTCCACAACCTCTCTACTCACAAATCTGAAAGACAACCTATTTTATCCATTGGGATTTCTTTCTGGCTAAAACACATCCCTGAGTACACTGAAGCAACAATGTTGCAAAATAAAACAGATTTTCATGGAAAGAGAGAAAGCAGTAGACAAGAAAGAAAGCAGTAGAGAGGGGAGGAGAAAACTACCTAGATTTTTAGAATTCTAAGCGCAGAACTGTCTGGACCGGAGCAAGTATAACAATAGAATCTGGAACTTGAAGGGTTGGTGGTATCACTGAAGGTATTTTCTAACTATCCACCCAAACACACATGCATACCCACATTCAAACACACACAAGTTCAACTATTTGCACATGTACACATAACTTCCCACACTTGCCAATATTCTGTGTGCATCTTCCCTGAGGAACTTCCATGAACTTCCATGATGTGAACTTCCATGATGTATATGTCAATAAAGCCTCTGCTGAAATTCCCCAGCAACAGGGAAGCTAACTATTCCATGTTTGAGTTCTTCCTTGATCTGCAGCTCTTCAAATAATTTGCACTCCTCTATGCCAAACAACACGAGGAACTCTGACAACACTGAAAGTCCTAGCCCTACTCAGAAAATGTTCTTTACATCTTTCAACCACAGACTGAAGATAACTTTTCTTCCTGTTCCTTAAATATTCAAATACAATCATTACCTATTTTGAAGTGTCCTCTTCCTCTATGTGAGTTATAGTTAAGTGCTACAAAGTAAAAGTTCAGGATATAATGAAGGGGACATAGGGTGAAAAACCTAAGTAATTCTTGAAAGTCAGGGAAAGCTTCCCCTAAGGAGTGATACTTAAGCTGAGTCCTGGTGAATTAGTAGAGAATACCTAGGCTAAATGGGACATGAGATATATTGTGGTACAGAAAAAAAATCACCATGGTAATATGTATAAATAATACTTCCTTTCATGAAATTATGGGAGGTAAAAATTAAAAAGACCATTGCCTCTCTAAATACAAAATCCCTGGGCTGCTCTCAAGGTCTACTATAGTTTAACACAACAGATAATAGATCAAGAAAAGCTCTTTCTCTTTCCTTCTGCGCCCTGCTCTTTCCGTGTCCCCTATCCCCCGCATGGATCAACATGCAAGTAAAACCTGGGCATTTAAAGTCTATAATGGGAAATTGAAGTCTGTAAATTGATCTTCTTTATCACTCTTCAGCCCCTTCCTCTCTACCTGGGACCTATGGTCTGTTATTTTCTTCCATTTCTCTTCCCTCCCTACCTTAATAAATTATTGGCCTAATCAAAAAAAAAGAAAAAAAGAAAAAGAAAAGCTCCATGTAAGGAATGTACTAGGACTTAGGATGAGAAATTCAGGGGCACAATTTTGACTTCAAGAAATGATCACACATATCCAAATTTCCCATGGCAGAGGGACTTAAGGCATCTCTGTTTCTCATTTATTATGCACATTTCTGTTATTTCCTTACCTCCTATAGCCCAACATAATTTTCTCAGCTCTTTAAATGGAGTAAATAATGATCTGCCTCTGGGTTGAGCAGTGGTTTCTCTTGTTTGTTTTCTTACTACTACACCCTTAAATTATATCTCTCTTGCCATATCACAAATGACCTGATATGGTAAAGGCCAAATCTTGATTGATACTTGAAACTTGGGTCTTCTGTTATCAGTCTTCTTCTCTGCACTGTCTATGTTCTCTTGTGCTTTCTTTTTTCCTATCCGTCTTACTGTTTTGCATCTGTCTCATCATAGACCCGCATAGTCTTCCCAGCCAGATAAGGTTCAGGTCTCTTTCAAAAAGTTCCTGAAAGAAGACAAGCAACCCTGTCAGTATTGAATTTGTTCAGCAAGAACATTTCAAGATGAACTGGGACAAAACGGATCACTGTCTTTTACCCATTGTGATAAGACACAAAGAATCAGCTGCAAGAAGAAGGTGAGGCCTATAAATAAGACAAGCATTTTGCAATGAACCCAAGATAATATGATGGCAAAAATATTTCTTGAATACATAGCATTCTCTGATATTTTTGTTGTGCTCTTCACCTATCATCGAGTGTAGGAAAAATTTCACCTCATCAAATCACAAGGTTCAGGATACTAGAGAGGTGACTACAACTGGGTAAAATCTTGAGGGCTTCAAACTGTGGGATGGGGTTGGGACTTCTTTGGAAGCTGCTTCAGGATGAAAGGTTGGAATATCAGGGGTATAGGTGCACACAAGATTCAGAGCTGACCTCTGAGTTTCAAGTATGTCTGGGAGAGCTCTCTTCAAGATGTGCCTGCCACCCTGGCATTAACATCTTCTTGGTGCTTGAAAGCTGCCTCCCCCTTTGCAAACTGATGAATGGATCTGGGAATTAGGAAGTGAGGAGGCATCTGGGTTCCCTGAGGAACAATTACTCAGGCAATCCCTTCACCCTTTCTCAATATCCAGGGATTCCAAAAAGACACAAGAAAGAGTATACAGTCTGTAACTCTGTGAAATGTGAATAAAATAGTATGTACCTATTATGATAATTAATATGTGTAAATTGCTTAGGAATGTATCTGGCTCATAAAATGCACAGTGTGAGAGTTGGCTAATATTACAACTATTATAGGAACATTTTATCTTGGCAAAGAATAATACAATAGTCTGCTTGTCCATCAGCTATCACACTTAATAGGGCTTCCCAGCATATGGTAGCTACAAAGCACTAGCAGAAAGCAGTTATTTCCAGAAATTGATCCAAAAGGATTTAAGATTGCTGCACCAATGAGATTTTACTGCTTATGGGTGGCTGGTTGGCTGTATATTGCTGAAAAGATTAAAAAGATATTTTATTTGGCTTGAAAATATACAATGACCCAATTTTAATACTTTCTAATGCTGTTCTGAAACTATACATTTTTTTGCCACTGGTGTACCAAGACAGGAAGAACCATCATGTACTTTGTGAAAATATGCTTTAAATAATAGATTATGTTAATTCATATATATACATGAAGTCAGGAATGGGCTGAGACACTTGGAGAAAATGGAGAGTTTGAATGAAAGAAGGCTTTAATAAGATCAGATAGTTCTAAGGAAATAAGGAAAATTAGGAGATAAATATCTATGAATATAAAATGGGTTACTAGAGGTTAATAGCAGAGGGAAAGCACATCTGGCTGATGACAAGGTTCAGAATATGGCCATGAAGTGAGTGTCCAGAATAGAGTAGAAGTTAATGTCATTGACATATTTATCCCAGAACTCAGTCTTTGTTTGAAACACTTAGCACTCATACACACATCAAGGGGATTGCCATTTTCAGTTTTAAATTTGGTTGATGTTCCCGAAGACTTTTGATTAATAATTTTCATTTTATAAGTCTCCAGTCTATTTAATACTCACACAAATTCATGAAAACTAGAGTTTACTATTTTTCTCACATAAGTCACACAAAGAACATTGCACATCTTTCTCAGAAAGACACACTTCATATCATTGCATCAAATGCTATAGGCAATGCTTACAATGTTTCCATGAGAAGTCTTGCCTCCATAAGTATCATTATTATTATTATTTTAGTATATTTTCAGATATTTTAAGTGCATTTAAAGTTTGTATTTCCATTTATATGTATTTATGAACAAATTGATAGCTTCATGTTCTTATTTAGCAAAATAATTTTGCTAAATTATTTAGCAAAACTGTTGCATCATGTATATGATTTTTTTCTCTATATTGCAATTTCTTGATTATCAATATGCCTTGAACACCTTTTCATTCCAGAAAATACCAATCTATGTCATTTTTGCTTTTGACTACTTCAGAATAGTTCATAATAAAGATTGCCTCCCATGTAACTCTTCACCTATTGAACCATTTCTTTAAAAAAAAAAAAAAAATCCTGTTTCAAGCATTGCTAAAATGAAAATCTTTATTCACATTTCTATTCCCAAGTACAATCATCAGAGTGTGAATTTAGGGTAGTGCTGAGAATTGTTATTTCTCATTAAAAGGGCATTTGCATTGGAAATAGAGTCTACAAAATAGCCAACAGACTACTATACTATATTAATTTAGATTACAACCAGTACCATGTGAAAATATATGTTCTCCATAAATACATCAATATACAGCATTATCAATCTTTCTAACTTTGCCAAAGTGTTGAATACTCACTCATTCCGTGCCCTGGACTGCCTTTGGTGGTAAAACTCATAGACTTGAGGGAAACAATCTCATCTGCACTAACCCCTTAATATTTTCTTCAAAGGAAGAGTTGGATCAATCCTTGGCGAATCTGCCTGGTCTTAACACTGTAGATGATGGGATTGAGCACAGGAGGAACCAGAAGATAGATGTTGGCCAAGTGTAGGTAGACAGCAGGCACAGAATGCTTCAGGAAGCGGAAGAGCCTTGCTGATCATGGGCACATAGTGCACAAGCACTGCACAGATATGTGATACACATGTGTTGAGTGCTTTCCGCTGTCCCTTTCCAGAGGTAATGCCCAGCACCGTGTGGAGGATCAGCATGTAAGAGACCACAATGAGCAGTGAGTCCAGCCAAATGTGGAAGTGACAATGCAGAGTCCCAGAATTCTGTTAGGACGGCTCTCTCCACAGGGCAGCTGGATCAGATCTGCGTGTAGACAATAGGAGTGGGAGAGGGTATTGTGATGACAGAAGAAGGGCAGATGCTTCAGGAGAAAGGGCAGTGGGAACATCAGCATCACACTCTTTAATCCAAGGGCAGCGCCAGTACCAGCGATACGGGGCAAGGTCAGGATGGTTGGGTATCGTAGTGGATTGTAGATGGCCACAAAGCGATCCACAGACATGGCCAGTAGAACTCCTGATTCCATGATGGAAAAGGAATGTATGGAGAATATTTGCAAAAGGAAACTTCAAAGCAGATCTCATTGGCACCAAAAAGTAAGATGCTCAGTGCAGTAGGCTCTATGGAGGTGGAGACACCAAGCTCAGCAAAGGCTAGCGTAACATTGGTTGGGTCAGTGGGCATTTTTCTTCATTATTGCCAGGATCAGGCTCTTGCCCAAATGGCCACAAGATATGTAGTACAGAATAGGAATATGAACCAGGGGTACCAAGCCTTCAGACCAGGGAGATCAGCCAGCCTATTTCCATAAAGCCAAAGAAGTCAAGGATTGCTAGCCAGCCAGAATGCTACCAACCCGAGGAGCAAGCAAACCTTCCAGCCTCTGAAACTGTGAGGCAATAAATTCCCATTGTTAACTCCAATCCATTGTGTGGTATTTAGCATAGCAGCCTGGAAATTAAACAGTGTCCAAAGTTCCCATGTTAGCACACAGAAGAAAGTAAGCAATCTTGTGTCCTTTACATTTTTAAAACAGGGAGATTTTAGACAAATTGGAAGAAATTGATATTATTGCAAAAGTAAACCCATTGCAGCTGTATGATGTCATTTACCTGCACTGGGCTCAAGAAATAAGCTGATTTATCAGAAAGTGCCCAGTCACTGATCAAGATTAACACAACAAAGCATAAAAAGTTAATGTTCCAGAGACTTCTGCTGAGACACGGTCATACTCCTTAATGCTTTTCCTTAACCAAAAAATATTGGGGGACCCTGAAAGAAAAGAGGCATCTATGATTCACCAAAAATATACCACCATATCCTAACAATTGTTTTCCACAATAAAAGGACTACCATGTCTCTAAAGCTGCGTAGATAAAAACTCCCTTGTCCTTAGATACTTGATTTTGGGAATGATAATTTATGTATCACTGTATTAGTTTTCTATTACTCCTGTAACAAATTACCACAAAATTAGGGCTTAAAACAACGCTAATTTATTATCTTACAGTTTTGTAATGCAGCATTCTGAAATGGGTCCCACTGGGCTAAAATCTAGTGTTAACAAGGTTGCCTTCCTTTCTGGAGGCCGAAGACTTCCATTTCTTTGCTTTTCCAGTTTGTAGAGATTGCCAGCCTTACTTGGTTCCTGGTCCTAACTTTAAAGCCAGTAATGTCAGGCTGTCTTGGTAATGTCTACTGTTTCCCCTTTTAAAGTCTCCTTTCAGCCTCACAGGGAATTGGCAAATGACTGCAGGGAATAAATGGCTGCATATAGTTGTCTGTCCACTTCTGAAAGGTTTTCACCTATGCAGAATCTTAACCCCTCTTGTCCTCATTGTTTCAAAGCTCTGCTGATGCCTTTAAATACACATGCACATATACACATATATGTATGTGTATATAATGTATATATGTACATATCTATGCAAGCATACATATACATACATATATGCATAACACGTGCAAATATATTTATTTATTTATGTGTATTAGTCAGGGTTCTCTAGGGAAGCAGAAACGACAGGAGATATCTGTAAATAGTATAAGATTTTGTAAAATTCGCTTGTGGGGGTATACAAGTTCACATTCCATAAGGCAGGCTGCAAACCAGTCCACTGATGAAGGCCCGTGGTGAGTTCCCCAGGAGACACTGGCTGTCTGAAGTAGAGATAGGAATTCTCTCTCTGAATGCTGAAATCACTTCCCTTTTATGGCCATCAAGTGATTGGATGAGACATCTCTCATTGCTGACAGGAAGCTCCTCAGTAGATTGTAGATGTAACCAGTGATAAATGCAATCAATTTACTGATGATTAAAGTGCATGAAATGCCCTTATATTACAATTAGCCAAGTGCTTGCTTGACCAAACAACTGGGCACCATTACCTTTCTGAGTTGACATATTAGCCTAACCACACATTATGTAATTATATTTAAACCTGGTTTTTCTATTCCCAGCAGAAGTATTGGTTGGACCTAAGCTACACAATCCTGTCCAGAAATAAGTCAGGGCATCAGTATATAGCTGCAGCTGAACAAGTTAAGTTTATCGTTTATTACTGCAAGGGATAACACACACCATTGGGATCCCTGGGGCATCTCAGTAAGAAAGTATTAGAAAAAGCCTTTTTATAGGATGTGGGCTTGCTTTCGGAGATTTTGGGGGGAGGTATAAATATACAGAGCTTTGCTCAGGATTAAATGTTATCAGGAAGGAAAGGGGAAATTCTGTGATTGTGAATCTTAATTCTTATGAATAAGGAGGTCAGACTAAAGTGAGGTTAAAGCTGTAATTGGTAAGGAGTCACTAATATTAGCTGAAGAGAGGAGTTGTTTGCATTTTGTGGCTTGAAAAATGTTCATGTTTTGTATGTGTTCAGACATGATTATGGAGCATGCTTTTTTTTTTCAATAGGTAGAGTGAGAAAATAAGGAATAGAACAGTTGTTGAGACTGCTAAGTTTTCTGCTTATTTATTAGTACATATCTAAGGTCATTCTTGGAAATGAGTTGTTGAGTATTAAAAATGATGAAATAGGGGTTATTTGAGAGCATTTATTTGGAAATTTTTCCTAATACATGGGTAAAATAAAGTCTCAGTTACAAAGCAATTCTAAGGATAATAGTTAAAGGATGAAATGAGGATAGTCAGGTGAGGACTGGGGTGGGTAAAGAATGGGAACTGATCAACACAGAGGGATGAAATAACATGCTATAAACTGAATTGAAAACTAATTTGGAGTTGTAAAGAATGAAAGAAGTCTAGCGTGGCTGTAGTTCAGGGAGAAAGTAAAAAAGAGTACTGTAAGATGCAGCTACAGACGGCAGTGACAGATCAGAGTGTTTAAGCCCTGTTGAAATGTTCTACTTTTATTCTAAATGCAATGGAAACCTCCTGAAAGGCTATTTTATAAAGGATTAATATGATTATCTGTACTTTTTTTCTTAAGATTTGCAGCTTTACGAATATATTGGAGAGCAATATACAATAATACCTGTTAAGACACTGACATATTTCAGGCAAGAGTTGATGTTTATATTGAAAAGTTATGTAGGTAGTGGAAATGGAGAAAAATAAAAGATTTTGAAAATTATTTAAGGGACAGAATAAGCAGGATCTTGTTGACTCTTTGTATAGGAAGATGTGATGACTGGAAAAGGCAGAGTCAAGAGTTGATTCCTTTAATCAATATATATTAATTAGACATTGAGTGTAAGCCACGAACTCTGCTTGTCCCAGGAGATACACTAATAAAATTGGTTTCAGGTTACTAAATTGGTAGCGTATGGGAAAAGCTAGCATTTACTAAGTAGGGAAATTAAGGTGTGTATTGTTTGTATGTAGGTATGTATGTATGTATGTGGTAGTGGGGGAGGGGGGTGGTTGTGGTGATGGTTAATAGTACAGAAGAAAGCAGAAAATAAGCATAGTTCTTGACATACTGAGTTTTGACATATTGAGTTTAAAATGAAAGTAAGCCATCCTAATAGACCAGGAAAGGATTTGGGGCTGTGGATATACATTTCTGAAATATAGACATACATAAGATAATTGCTGCTGTGGGAATCAATGAGACAGAGGGAGAGAGATTGAGAGAGAAAGAGAGAGAGACAGAGAGACGGAGAGAGAGAGAGAGAGAGAGAAGGTGGAAGGAGCAAATGAGGGATCCAGGAAGATTCCTGAAAATTGTGCCACTTAATGACCTCGTAACAATGGGTATTTCACTTAACCTCTTTAAATATCCTAATTTTCAAAGTAGATAAAATGATTGGATCTCTTGGGGCTATTGTCAGAACTAAATACAATAACTTGGACAATCGCAGTTATAAGCGACTGTTTATCTACCCCCATGCAAAATAACAATAAACTGCGTTAATATAATGAGGCAGGACATGAAAGTTTCCAGGATTGGGAGGTTTTTCCAATTATTATTTTAAGTCTGTTATTATGATTTTCACCCTTAGGGAAAAGAGAAAGTGAGGGCCATGAGAGCTATATTATAATTATAAACTTTTTATTTTGAATGCTCTTAATTAGGGGACAAAAGCAGATGGTACTTAGGCAAGCAGATTTTTGTTATTTTACTGTAAATGATATTTAATTCACACATCAAAGCAAATTATATAGTAAGGAAAAGATATCTTTTCTAATAGCCTACTGCTAAGTATACAGTTAAGCCATTGGATCTGATCTCACAACCTTGGCAGGGACTAGGCCTTGTCTTATTGCTGTACAGCAAGCACATCCTAATTAAGCGGTTTACACTTTGAGGCTAGGTTCAATTACTCAGCTTCTTCCTTAAAAATGATCCTCTGTTCAATGTGTGGTAGGCATATATTTAAGAATTTATCATAGACTCTGAAAAGATTAGGATTTTTCTAGATGGGTTCTCAGTCCACATGCAGTTCTCAGACTTAATCCTCTTTATTCTAGATATTCTCTGTGATTTAGAATACTGACTATAACCTTGTTTATGAGGTCTGAAAAGTAAAATGTGGGAGATGTGGGTGGGAGATAGCCCAGGTGGGTGTTGGGAATTCTTCCCAGGTACTTCATGTCTATATTAGCATGTGGAGGATAGTTGAAACTGTCATGGTTAGAATGGGATTCAAGAAGGGAAGAAAATAACATTCAAAAAGAGTGCTATGTTCTCTAAACAGTGGTGACTATTTATTTGCATTAAGAACCTCTTTTTTAAAATTTTATTTTAAAAGAAGCTTTAGATTACATAAATGTTACATCAAATATATAGAGGATTCCTGTATACCCCATCACTTCCCCATCCAACACTTTTCCCCATTAACAATCTTTCATTAGTGTCATACATTTGTTACAGTTGATGAACACATATTGAAACATTGCACAAACCATGGTCTACAGTTTACATTTTAGTTTATGCTTTGCATGCACATTTTTATAGATTTTGGAAAAATGTATAATGGCCTGAATCTGTTATTGCAATGCTATTCAGAACAATTGCAATGTTCCAGTAATGCCCCATGTTACACCTATTTTTCCCTCTCTTTCCCCTCAGAACCTTTGATGGCCACTGCCTTGTATCAATGATACAAGTTCTTCCATTGTTAGAATAATAAGTCTACTTTAGTCCAAAGTTGCATTCCCACCTTATGTTTGTTCATTCCTTAATGCTGAGAATTTTAGGATGGTGATGCTTGCTCTGTTTCTGATTGAGAGGAGGCTTAGATCCCATGGGGTAGATGGATGGAACTGTCTTGCTTGCAGTTACAGATACACTCTGTTATTTGGGCTTGGGCATTGTCTGTCATCATGATTATTTTAGTTGTCCTGGGTGAATCCGATGAACAGAGAGTGGGTGTTAGCTGCAACTTGCATTAAGAAACACTTAACAAAGATCCCGTTCTTTCCCCCTACTGATACCATTTGCAGATTTCATGAGAGTGGGCCCTCTTCTTGACCCTATGTTCCTTTACCAAAAGCATTGATTCATACCTAACAGAGTTTGTGTGTGCTTTATATTTAATATTCATTAAAACCAGTTATGGAGGTATAATAATGCCTTTTTTTACAGATAAAGAAACTGTACCTCCAAAGTGTTAAACAACTTTCTCAGCTCATTTGTTAATAAGCCATGATGATGAATCAGTGGTGTCTACTGCAATAACTGAGCACAGTTTGAATCAGTTTGGAAAATAAGTCTACTTTAGACAATTCTCAGTTGTTTCTCTACATTCCCAATTTCAACACTCAGGGTCTTTTCATGCTTATCATCCAGAGATGTCTGTTTTCTGCTTCTACATGCATCTACTGTCTTCTCCCAGCAGTAGTTTCCAGCTCTCTCAATCCCTGGTTCTCCATTGAGTTTAAGGAATCTCTGTCTTCAAAACAGTAATGCAAACACTCAGGCTTCTTCCACTTTGATATTTGATAATTAATGTCCATTTTCTTTTCCATGTAGCACCAATATCCACAACTGTGTTTCTTTCTTTAATTTGACCTCCTAAATTAAGAATGTTGTCTTTATTTATTGCAGATTGAGATCACAAGAGCACCTATGTTGAGTTAAAAACTGATATTTGCTTTTGAAATTATTTATGAGAGCATGAATATATCGCAACTTCATAAGCATTTCCATAAATTTATCAGCATTTTGAATTTATGAAGCAGAATCTTTTACCTTATCACACAGGGAATGTATTCTGAATTGCTTTTTTAAAATATTTCCCCCAAAGTCATGTATGTAATGAAGAACAAAGTTGAGATTTTTAAAAAATGTACAAACTGATTCTGTTAATTTCTAGTCCATAAATAATGTCATCCTTTTATTTAATTGACCAATTCAAACATACTTCCTATTCCCTCTGCCATTGATGCTATTTGCAGTTTTGATAGCAGTGCTCTGTGCTCTTGACTCCATGCTACTGAAACAAAAGCGTTCCTCAAACCTACATACCAATCCTTAGTGCACTTTCCTCTGGAAGAGGAAGTGAAAAATTCCCTAGCGAATCTGCTTAGTCTTTTTTTTTTTTAATTTTTTTTATTTTATTGAAGTATATCATTCATACATGAACATACATAAGTAATAAGTGTATAGTAAAAGTTGTGATCTTACAAAATAATGCATAACATCTTGCAGGGGAACCGTACATCACCCACCACCACCAATTTGCATTGATGTGAAACATTTGTTACAAGTTATGAAAGAGCATTGTCAAAATATTATTACTAACTATAGCCTACATCTTATATTTTGTGTATTTTCCCCTCACCTACTCTATTAATTTTTGTAATATATTTTTATTACAGAGGTTGTAAACTTACAAAGCAATCATGCACATGTGCAGAATTCCTATACAAAACTCTTTCACCAACAAATAACACAATGGTGAAATATTTGTTACAGATTATGAGATAATATCATCAGACTATTATCAACAGCCATGGTCCATAGCATACATAAGGCACAGTTTTTCCATAACCCCCCATTATCAACACAGTACATCTTTGGCATTGATGCAAGAATATTACATCTGCTTAGTCTTTATACTATAAATGATGGTGTTCATCACAGGAGGTACCAGCAGGTAGATATTGGCAATGGCCACATGGACAAGTGGATGGGCATGCTTGGCAAAGTGGTGAGTCATGGACAGGCTCACCATGGGCAGATAGAGGACCAGAACAGCCAGGATGTGGGCCAGGCAGTTATTGAGGGCACGGAATCTCTCAGTCCATGTGGCTGTGCTCAAGATACATCTCAGGATGAGGGTATAGGAGAGCACAACAAGCAATGGATCCATCACAATAGTAAGCAAGCCTATAGCAAATCATACCAGCTGTTTACCTGAATGTCAGCACAGACCAGGTGAATCATATCCTGGTGGAGGCAGTAGGAGTGAGAGAGGAGGTGGGAGCGGCAGAAGGGCAGGCGCTTGAGTAGGAAAAGGGAGGGAAGAACGGCCAGCACACAACGGCAGATGATGGTTAACCCAATCTTGCCAATGGCGTCATTAGTAAGGATAGAGGTGTAATGGAAGGGACAGCAGATGGCTACATAGCGGTCAAAGGCCATTGGCAAAAGGACAGAGGATTCCATGAAGGAGAATCCATGGAGGAAGAAGAACTGAGCAAAACAGGCTTCAAAGCTGATCATACAAATGTTGAAGCAGAGGAGCTGCAGGACTGTGGTCAGGGTGGTGGGGGTGAGACCCAGGTCAGTCTGGGCTAGCATAGAGAGAAATAGGTAAATGGGCTGGTGGAGGGAAGTCTCCATGTGGATGACTAAGAGGATGGTGGTGTTGCCCACGATGGAGATGGAGTAGAGGCAGCAGAAGGGAATGGAGATCCAGTTGTGGGAGGCCTCAAATCCAGCGATGCCCATGAGGATCAAGTAGAAGGGGTCTTGTGCGTTGTTAGTTACCTAGGACATGACTGATGAATGCAGGAACAGAATCCGTGGATTCCACATTAAGAAGCTCATAAGTGTTTTCCATTTAAAAGAAGCTTATATATAAGTGGTATACTGCCATCCATTCATTATCTATTCAATGCAGGATCCAAAGAGTTGTCTGGGATTGCTTTTTGTTTTAAACATCAATGAGACATACAACAGTAAGACTCTAAAAACTAATAAGTTTCTATTATGTTTAAAATAACTTTTTTCAACGTTCATATCCTCTGCTATGTACTACAATACAGCTTTATGTTTTCTGTAAAATATTGTAATATTTTTCCCTTGCCCTCCCATATATGCATATATGTATATACATCCTTTTTATATTCATTGAACAACTGAGAGTGCTCTCATTAATACTTCAAATAACTTTCTAATAACTGAGTTGAAAGATTTACATTAGTCCATTTTTTTTTATTTAAACCAGAAAAAAATGAGTATGCTGACTATTTCCTTCTAATTAATTGAGTGGAAATACTATTGAGAGAGAGGGATGTATCAAAGATAATACCCAGGCTTCTTGCTTCTGCCACTGTGGGTTACAGCGACAATTAACTTTTATTTGGAACATTAGAGTAGAAGGAGACTACAGCTTCAGTTTCTATAAGCTGAGTTTGGTGTTCCTAATTGTTATCCAAAAGAAATGACAATTAAGCAGATGGTTATAAAGCCCAAAAGCCCAGAGAAGTCTGATCGTAGCTGTCTGTGGCATACTGATAGTAGCTGAAAATCTAGAATTTGGTGTGATAACCTAGGCAAGACTTTAGGGTGAGAAAAGAAGGAGAGCTAGAAAATATATAAGGAAAATTAATTTATATTTCATTTAATATACATGAAATAATATATAATTTAATAGTTGGGTAAATGTGGAAGAAAAAGCAAAGAAGATATTGAAGGACTTCAGGGAGACGTGAGAGCATGAAACAAGGACAATGGGAATCCTGGAGGGCAAAGAATCACAGGGAGTGGTCACCACATTTCAGTGGTGCTGAGACATTAATTAAGATGAGTACTGAGAAGCATGTCTTTAATATATGGACATGAGTATTGATGAGTACCTTTTGGCATGTATTTCAGTAGAGTTGTGGGAAGAGAAGCCAAATTATTTTGAATTGAACAGTTCATTGATGTGAAGAATTGTAGTTTCTACAGGCCATGTATTTAGTGGATCAATGAAGTTTTTTGTTAATAAAATAATGAACATAACTTGATTAAATTAGGAGCTATTAATTGTTACAGTGTTCTGAGATGATAGCTTTGAACACTCTTGTCAGAAAATACACATAGCTCTTAGCATGTTAAGAGACCCCGTAGAGTCTAACCACATGCCCCCTAAGCTGTCCACATGCTAAGCTGAGAATCCTGGAAAATCATTAAACTCAAGAATTTAGAAAATAAGTTAAAATAAAATGAAGGGAAATGGGAAAAATAAGATAAAGACAAACATGGATTTTTTTTATTTAGAAAAAAACTCAGATTTGAAAAAAAATTAAAAACTATTTCTTTGAAAGGGTCAATGTAATTTAAAACTCTTCTACAAATTCTGACCCAGAAAAAGAAATGTAATGTAATGAGAAAGACAAAAATGCACGAAAGTATAGAGGACAAAGGGAGATAACCAATAAAATAGTAAATAAAATCCTCTAGGACATAAACAATAAACCAAAAGACTAGAGTCAGAAAAGAGGTTTTACAAAAACTCAAAGCATGGAGTCCTAATGGACTTGGACTATTATGGCTGAGGTATTAGACAGTTCTAAAATAGTCTAAATAAATGATATGCTAATCAGACAGAGAGTAATTTGTACAAACATAAGGGGAAGAAAATCCTAGAGACAGATGCTAGTGGAGCCAAAGCATGCCCTGGGCAGGAGGCATGAGATGTTAATGTAGCCAGGAAATGGCAACTCTGTGATGACTAGATGAAGTCATCTGGCTTGATACTATTAGATATTAATTATTGTGCCCCTGCTCTGATGCAGGACCTCTGACCATAATTTGTTCCTACTGTTGTTGTTGTTTTTTTGTAATGGAATACACAACTTTTTTCATGCATGTGCTACGCCCATTTCTTTTCATGCTTCAGTTTCCTTTAATTTGGTTACTGTGAATATTCCAGTAATAAGGAGAAATATTTGGTTTTTGACAGAATCATGCACATAATCTAACAAGTTCATTACTTTTATTGTAAAAAATTATAACATTTTCCTGTACTTTAAAAAAATGAATTACTGAAAGTTAATAATGCCATTTCAAAATGTTCTTGAGAACCAAGATATCAAAATTTCTGTGAAACTTACAAATACTTTCTTTCAAGCTTCAGTATTTCAAACTTCAATCTGTCCTCCACAGTAAACTGTGTCATAGGGTTGTGATTGAATACAACTCAGACAATCCATGCGATATGCTTATTGCTATGGAAGGTGGAGAGTAGGGGATGACAACAATGAAAGCAGCCACAACATGATTTGCTTAGAACCTCCTATGTGTGAGGCACTGTGCCCAGATCTTTACTTATTTTAAATCACTTAATTTAACCATTCCATAGTTTTAAAAAATGAGGAACAAGGGGTTACTAATAAAGGAGTAACAATTTTTTCTTCTGTGAAAAACCAGAAAGTCTTGATGGAGCAAGTGGTCTATCAATTGTTTTTCAGTTTGAGAAGAAAATAACAAAGGGGTAGTAGAGGGTTAAGATGGGTGATATATTTCCCAAAAAGGCAAATGGTGATATCAGTACATGACCTATTCAGGAATTGTCCTTAATAGCAGGGTCTGAGTGTGGGCCCAATGACAGGAATGGTGGAAACTGAGGTAGAACAGGTGGTGGGAATGGTGTGAGGCTCTGCAGGAGGATGGTGGAGCCATCAAAAGGCTTTAAGTGGAGGAGTGACATCATCACAATTTTAGCCAGGAAAAGAGGGAGGTAAGTGAGAAGGCACAAAAGAAGATAGATTTAGAGGGAAACAGGGTTTCCTGAAGAGAAGCAAGTGGGAAATGTGTGAATGTGTGTCTCTGTATGTGTGTGAGTGTGCAAGTGCACGTTTGAAGTGCTGGTGGTGGGATGGGAAGAAGACATAGACTTGCCATTTGATAGTCTAGCTGGCTGAGCAGAGAATTTGAGATTTTCTGCTAACCTTTGTTCTGTTTTTGTGTGTGTATTTTTTTTTTTTTTTAACATCAGGACAGATGGGCGCACGTTAAGAAAACAGAAACAGAAATGTAAGACTTAATATCAGTAAAAACTTGCAGGGATTTTACTCTGTTGTAAGGCAGATTATTTGTAGTCTCTTGAGTGATTCTCCCATAGGTAAAATTCATAGGGACTTTCTACCAGGCACAGTTGGTAAGGATTCCTACTTTAGGTGTGAGGGTATCTTATTTATCTATTTGACATTCTTCTAATACTGCTTCTTTGCTCCTATGAGTTGCTCCTGATGGGTAAGGCCTGTACTCAGTTGCTAGCACATATTAAGGATGTCATTCCTTTACCATAGTATAAGCTTCTAACCCTTACTCAGGGGCAGTAGCCTGGCTGGGAAACCACAGGTCTTCACTGGTGGGTTGTGTGTGTGCTGCAAGCCCCTGCCTTGCTCATGCTGGTTCATTCCTTGTTCAGATGCTTTGATTTCATACTTCCCCTGAATGCTGCTCTTTCTGAGACATTGATTGAGCCATTTGCAGGGCAGAGAAGAAGACAAAGTGGGAAGAAAGGGGACACCACCCAGAAGAGGCCAATTTTCAGAGCAGGATTTGTTGAGAGGTGATCCCTTGCCTCTTACTAAATGCACTGAAATCACTTTGGTTTCAAAGGCCAGTGCTTAGGTCTAAAAAGGATCGAGGGCACCAAAAGTACTCCTTGAACTCAGCGGGAGGACAGTGAAAAATCTCTGTATAGATCACTTCATTTCCTGTTCCCTCCCTAAGACATTCCCCCATCCAGTCTCACCAACTCTCAATATGCCTGAAAGTGGGTCTGCTTCACCCTCTCCCTCGTCTCTAAGCAGCATCTCCTGCTCTCATTCCCATAATAATCCCCTCCCCAGGTGCCCCGTCTCTTAGTACTGCTCAGCCACAGGGTAGGGCAGCCTCACCTGGGTGCTGTCTGTGCCTTCAGTGCTCTCTGTGGCTTCTGTTCTCTGCTCTGGGGCTGGTTGTTATATGCAGCAGGATCCCTGGGTGGACACAGCAGACAAGGAGGGAAACCCCTAAAGGATCTTGAAGGAGTGTGAGGCTTGTGCTCTGAGACCTAGGCCCTAAGGGACAGAACCAGGAAGTGAGTGAAATAAGAAACCTTATCATACTCCTGTTACAAATAATTGAGAGGTTGTTATTTGGTTCTGGAGGGGAGGCAAATTCTCTTGCAAATTAGTTCTGAGCAGCTCTCCCACAAGGATGGGTTGTCCTAGGGAACATGAAGGATCATGGCTTGCAGGGAGAATTGCATACATTCCTTAAGAGAAATGTTATTGTCAGGGACTGAAAACTTAATTTGAGTTTACTAGAAAAATAGTCTAATTCGTTTATGATTGCATTTGAAGTATGAATAGCAGATTGATGAATGGATTTATATTCTACTTCCCTCTAAAAGCCAGTCCAGGCAAGCTACAGAGAAAATATTTTAAGATTATTGGGAAACAAAATTTAAAGCCCAGAAGTAATATGTCTTGACTTCTGTGACTATCCAGACACCTGATTTGAGAAAAGAAAAATAACAATAATAATAAATATAATAGCAGCTAATATTTACTGAGGTCTCAAAATGTACACCAATTGAACAGAAGCTAGCACAGAAGTGTGAAATGTGAAGATTTTGTGGGGTGACATGGAAAAGTTGGAAAAGACTTAGCCCGTAATCTGGCAGATGTTGTCTTGGTGCCCATTAGTTCTCTTTTGCTCATTAGTTCTCTTCTGCTTACTGGTATAGCACATGATTTTGAAAGGAGATGCTGTGTTAGAGGCGACTGGTACTTAGATGTTGTAATGTCATCTCAGATATAAACAAACTCAGATTTGATGCAGCTTGAAGGTGTTGGGGGAGGCATTACAGATCTCTTGATGAATTTGAAATTTCCTCTTATAGGTACTAGCTGCTATGTACAGGGTGAGTCTTTCTCCCAGGGAGGTTGGTTCAGTGCTCAGGCAAAAAAGAGCCATGATGAGTATCATCCAGAAACATTTGGCATAGGATTTTATGTGTGACTTCACCTAGTGTATAGCTCCCCTCAGTCAGTGGAAATAGACAATTGTTTGTAGGTTCACTGTGAAAAGTCTCTCTTATCACCTATCACCTAAAGCACAGAGAGGTTCCTGCAAATAGGGCTTGTCTTTGTGATTCCTCCTGTAGTCTGGCCTCTCTGCTTCTTGGAATCATTCTGGGCTCACGAAAGCTCTACCTCTATACATTCCCATTGCTGCAAAGGGGAAATTATAGTTATAGAGCAAAGTATATAGTTATAAAGCCCAACATTATAGAGAGTAAATAGCCAATACAATTTGGGGGCAAAAACATTGGGAATATTATGTATATCATCAATCCATCTGTTTTAGTAGTTACAGATCAAAAGCCATAACTTAAATTAAAATAAAAATAAATTATATACTTTATATTAGTAAATATAAAGGCAAAATTCACAAAATATTCATAATTCTCAAAGTTGAATGAAGAGTACATAGGAATTCCTTATACTGTTCTCTCCCTTTTTATGTATATTTCAATATTTTCATAATATAAAGTTTAAAATGAAGTAGTAGGACAAGATTGTGGGGCATTAGGAAGTCAATTATTTCTATTATTGTTTATAGTAAGGGATTAATAGTACTGCTTAAAGTAATAGAATATTAAATTTATATAAAGTACAAATTTTTACTATCTTCTGGATCAGGAGTTGGCAAACTATGGCCTGCAATCTCAATTAGTTCTGTCCCCTGCTTTTCTATGGTCCACATGTTAAGAATGGTATTGAGATTTTCAAATGACTGAAACAAACAAAAGAAAAATAATATTTCATGAAATTCAAATTTCAGTGTCTTCATATAAGGTTTTATTGGTACACAGCCACACTCATTTGTTTATGTGTTGTCTGTGGATACTTTCACACTGTAACACAGAGTTGAGTAGTTGTGAGAGACTGTATAGCCTGCCAATATTTAATATCTGGCCCTTAACAAAAAAAGATTGCTGACCCCTGTAATGTACATAGGAGATAAACACATTTTTAAAAATAGCAATATAAATATATATGACAAGATGCTCAATCTTACCCATAATAAGAAAAATAAAAATTGTAATCAAAATGAGATATGGTTTTTTATTCATTTTATCAGCAAAATCCAAAACCCTTGTCAAAAGTGTGATGAAATAAATACTTTTCACAATTTCAGATAGGACAGTAAATAGGTACAACTTCTTTGTATGACAATGACAAGAATTAGCTCAAAATGGCAAATACACAGAATCCTTTACTCAGCAATTTCACTTCTAGGGGTTTATTTTACGAATGCATTTACAAGTGTGTAAGTTGACTTATATACAAGACTGTTGACTGAAGCATTATTTGCAAAAGTATAGAAAGGGAATCAAACTAGATATTCACCTACGGGAACTTGTTAATAAATTCTGGTAACATAAAATGTACTTGAATTTACACAATTCAATATTAAGTAGCTGTAAAAATAAGTGGTGATGTTTTTCATGTACTAATTATGAGTGTTCTCAAAGACACATGTGCATATTAAAATTGAAATAGAGAAGAGTGTACATTTTTCACTAGGAAAGGCATATGAGCAAATGATTTCTTGTTTATGCATATTATGTCTTAAAGAAAATATTTGTTTCTTTTGAGAAGGGAAACAGGAATATTTGAAGTACACTCAAATGAATATTTTCACTATACATGTTTTGAGATCGTTTGAAATATCATACTGCTATTGCAGAGAGAAGAGAGATGGAACTTAAACTACTACAGAAGGACAAGTGCACGACACCAAGTATAATTCTACTAACTCAGAAAATTTCATGAATTTGAGATGTTTGGGACTCAGGAAGGCAGTATGATGATGTGTGGAGCTCGAAACAAAGGTTGGGTGAAAATCCCTGTAAGGCTAAATTAGATGTGGATATTCACCCCTCACCACCACATAGCCGTGCTTATTTCACTCTCTCTGACAAGCCTGGAATGCAGTTAGTTTTTTTATTACACATTTTTAAAGGGATCTAATATTCATAGATGTATGTGCCCACCTTATGTGTATAACCAGCAACTAAAACAAAATGAATACATTCTGTGTCCTCAACCCAGAACAAGAACTATTACTAAGCCCCAATGGTTGGTTTTAGTGGGTGTTCCATATGTACTGGAAAGAATGCATAGCATGCAATTGTTGGCTTATGTTCTTTAGTTGTTAATTTGATCAAGGTTTTTAGTCATGTTTTTTATATATTTTAATTCCTATTGATTCTCACCCCTCAAGATGGCTCCCTTGTCTGTCTGCTCATTGTTTTTGCTCGTTGTCTGCTTGTTGTCTGTTTATTTTCTCTTTAGGAGGCACTGGAAATGGGAACCCTGGACCTCCCATGGGGGCAGGGAGGGGGCAACCACTGGAGCCACATCTGCTTCCTGCTCGTTTTTTGTTTTTGCTCGTTGTCTGCTTGTTGTTTTTCTTGTCATCTTGCTCGTTTTCTGCTCCTTGTTTTTGCTTGTTGTCTCCTTGTTGTCTGCTCTTTGTTTGTCTTCTTTAAGAGGCACCAGGAACCGAACCCTGGACTCTGTTGCCCAACCGCTTGAGCCACATCTGCTCCCTGATTTTTGTTTTTGATGTGCTTGTTATGTCAGTTATTAAGAAAGTGTAATGAAATCTTTCAATTTTTATGTTAGGGGTTTGTCTACTTATTTTTATAGTTCTGGCAATTTTTCCTTTTTGTATTTTTTGGCTCTGTAATTAGGTACATGTGAATTTAGAAATGTATTCTACAAACTTGGAAATTAACTTTATT
>JAQZBX010000111.1:22661-71665 GCA_029593785.1 Cabassous unicinctus | reverse complement strand
TTTCTCTTTAGTTCAAGTATTAAATTCATCTATTTTTAATGCATTTGGTGATATAAATGGGTTTAAATTTAACATCTTATCATTTTTAGCAAATTTATCCCAGTCTTCTGTTATTTTTGTTTCATTTTAGATTATTTACTATGTTTTATCATTCCATTTTTCCTTTACATAAGATTTTGATTAATTATTATTTTACTATTCTTCTAGGAGTTATCATTTAGATAATATGCATCTTTGACTTATCAAGTCTAATTTATATTAGTTTTTCACTTCTACCTGGACAATTCAAGGACTGAAGACAAATTTAACTGTGTTTACCTCCTCCAAATTTTAGTCCTTCTGGAGATATGTATTTTATTTCTTTATATAATTTAAACATACCCATTATATTTCTTCATAATGTCTGTAATTTTTACATTTACTGAAGTATTGTTCTTTATTGCTCTCTACAGTTCACACTCTACCAAAAGACCATGGTTTACATTATCGTTGTGATAGATTCTCTCAGTTTATTTCACCTCTGTTTTTTAATGTTATTTAATGTTCTGATTGTGTATAGAATTATGCATTGATATTGATTTTCTTTAAGGTCTTTGATGATACCATTCTATTGTCTTATTGCTTCCATTATTTTAGTTGAGTTTTTTTTATCGAATTTGATGGCAATGCTTTTATCTCTGATTACATTTACCATGTTCTCTATTTTCACTTTTCAGTACTGAGATTATGAAGTAACTAAAGGTTGTTATCTTTGTATTTATCCTTTTGAGAGTTTTTCATACTGTGTGAATCTATGCCTTATGTTTTATATCAACTGCAGTAAAGATACAGTCTATTATATCTTCAAATATTGATTTTACCCCTATATACTCTCTTACTGAGACTACAATTACATGTTTATTAGACAATATATCTTTAATTTTTTTTTAAAAAATAATGTTTTATCCTTTTCCTTCTCTACATTTTGGATATATTCTCAATTATTTTTCCAATACCTTAATACATCTTTCCATTGTATCAGATATGTTTCAAACTATTTGTTGAGACTTCAAGTTTTTTCTTAAAAATATTCATTTATTTTTATTTTCATAATTTTCACTTGTTCTTTTAGTAGATTTCAGTGTGTTACTTAAATCCACACCTTGAACTTTAATTTCTAGGCTTTATTTATCTTTTATTGATTGATTTTTATAAAGATTTATTTTATTTATTTATCCCCGCCCCCCACCCCATTCTTTGCGCTCGCTGTCTGCTCTCTTTGTCCATTTGCTCTGTGCTCTCTATGTCTGCTTGTCTTCTCTTTAGGAGGCACTGGGAACCGAAACTGGTACCTCTCATGTGAGAGAGAGGCTCTCAATAGCTTGAGCCACCTCCTCTCCCTGCTTTGTTGTCTCTCTCACTGTGTTTCCTCTTTGTGTCTCTTGTTGCATCATCTTCTTGCATCAGGTTGCTGTGCTACTCCATTGTGCCAGCTCGCTGTCTTGCTCGTCTTCTCCAGGAGGCACTGGGAACTAAACCCAGGACCTCCCATGTGGTGGGGCAGGCCCAATCGCTTAAGCCTCATCCGCTTCCCCTAGGCTTTATTTTTAATAAACTTTAATTGAAGTATATCATTCATACAAGAGCATACATAAACAATAAGTGTATAGTAAAAGTTGTGAACTTAGAAAACAAACATGCATATCACCCAACAGAGCTCTCATACATCTCCCCATCACCAACACCTTGTGTTGCTATGGAGCATTTGTCACAAACTATGAAAGAGCATCAAAATATTACTTCTAACTCTAGCACATAGCTTACATTTGGTGCATATTTCCCACAACCCACCAGATTATTAACATCCTATATTAGTAGTATATATTTGTTATTGTTCATGAGAGTATGTTCTCATATTTGTCCTGTTAACCACAGTCCATCTTCCACAACTGGATTCCTTGTATCATGCAGTCCCAGGCTTTGTACACTCTGTGATGAAAATGAGAGCCACTGATTGTACATTTTGTATTGGTTCTACAAATGATAAACTATATTAATAAAGCTATTTTATAATCTGTGTATGATAATCCCAATAGCTGGATCTTCTGTGGATCTAATCTTTTAGTCTGTTTGCTTTTTTTCTCTTGATATTTGTTCAAATCCTGTTTTTTTGCATGCCTGGTTAGATTGGTGTTTTTTAATTTTTTAAATTTTTATTTATATTCTATAAATCTTTTACAGAAAAATTGTTCAGAAACTACAGAGTCTGCATGTATCCACCATAGTTTTCCCTCTTATTAACATTTTGCATTCGGGTGAACTTTTGTTACTCAAAATTGATGAAATAATAATATTATAATTAGATCTTAATTGTCACCCATAGTTTATAATAGGGTTCACTGTTTGGGTTGTACATTTCTATGTTTTTTATTCTAATATCATATAATCAACACAAAATTTCCCATTTTAACCATTTTCAAATATACAATTCAGTGGTATAAATTACATTCACTAAGTTGTACTACCATCATCACCATCCACTACCAAAAATTTTCCACCAACTAAAATGAAAACTCTGTACCAATTAAGCATTAACTCCCCATTCCCTTCCTCTCCCCAGACCTTGGTAAATTCTGGTTTCTGACTCTATTAATTTGAATGTTCTAATTGCTTCATTTAAATAAGATCATACAATATCTTTCCTTTTGTGTCTGGCTTATTTCAATCAATATGATGTTTTCAAGTTTCATCCATGAAGTAGCATGTATCAGAACTTCATTCCATTTTATGCCTGAATAATATTCCATTGTATGTATATATCACCTTTTGTTTAGCCCTTTCAATCTTTTGGCAGTGGTGATTAATGACACTATGTACATTGATGTGCAATATCTGTTCGAGGCCCTGCTTTCAATTTTTTTGGGCACACGCTTAGAAGTGGGATTGAAAAGTCATGTGGTAATTCTAAACTTAACTTTCTGAAAAACTGCAAAAACGTTTTCTACAGTGACACTTTACATTCTCACCAACAATGACTAAGTGTTCTTTTCTCTAAACATCCCCTCAAACATTGTTATTTTCCTTTTCTTTCTTTTAAACAGTGGCCATTCTAGTTGGTGTGAAATTTCCTGGTTTTACTGTAATAATGCCATTGTGATGGTTAGGATCATGTGTCACCTTGGCCAGGTAATGGTGCCCAGTTGTTTGGTCAAGCAAGCACTAATTTTCACTGTAAGGACATTTCAAGGACATAAATCATCATGATTTGATTGCCTCTGTGACTGATTACATCTACAATCAACTGAAGAGACTGCTTTCACCAATGAGAGATGTCACATCCAGTCAGTTAAAGGCCTCAAAAGAAGTGATTTCAGCAGTGAGAAGACAGAATTCCCATGACTACTTCAGATCGGTAGCTTCTCCTAGGGAACTCATCAAAGACCTTCATTGGAGTTCCTGACTTGCAACGTGAGCTATGGTATTTGGACATATGCATCCCCATAGTTGCATGAGACAACTTTATAAAATCTCAATTTATAGATACCACCTGTCAGTTCTGTTTCCCTAGAGGACCCTGACTAATACAGTCATGAAAAATTTATGATAACTTGAGATGCTGGTTGATATCTTCTTTTGCTTCTGATTAGAGTGACCCAGCCATTTCAGTTTTCTTGGGACTTAGGAGTTTCCCAAGATGTGGTACGTTCTGTTATAAAATTGGGACTGTCCTGGGAAAACTGGCATGGCTGCTTACCCTAATCTTACAGACAATTGAGGTAGTAAAATTAGGTAGTGAGCTGATTTTAAAAACTTTGTTACGCTGGTCTATTTCTGGTTTTTCTTTACTTCATGACGTAAACTTCCTAGAATACAGCCAAACGCCTTATTATTTACCTTGATCACTTTTCTTTTTAGGGCCTCATGTTCCCTCTTTTGCCCTCTTCTCTCGCCCCCTTAAAGACTGTTGTAATCTTTTCTCATTTTATCAGATATTACTTTTGAATTCACAAAGACTTTAAGGGGAAAACAGCACCAAATATCAGGTTCACTTTTCTAGATTTTCCTTTGCTTTAGTTTCTTGATCTTTACATCCTCACTGCCCTTGATATTCTCTGAAGTAATTTTTTAAATATATATTTCTAACTTTTCTAGTTCTTGGGCAGGAGACTTCATCTGAAACAACCAAGCAACCCTTGGTAAAAGTGGAAGTGATTATAATAGTTCATCCATCTTTCTCATATTTTGTGATCCTGAATGTTGATTCATGCACTCCTACAGCCTACCTGCATATGATGAGTATTAATTCTGTCCTGTGGAGGACATAAAAGGTCAAGGTAATTTTTTTAAAAAACTAGATCTTAAGTTAGGAGAATAAGTATGCCAAGTCAACATTTATATTTTCCCAGAGAGTTATATTGGATTATTCTCATTATTCAATTTCATAGACAACCAGAGACTTTTATACTCCTTTCACAGTGGAATTTTCTAGGATTCTGTCTGATCCTGAGGTTATCTATCATTTTGTTCCTGTGCTTGGGTCTTTGGAAAATAGAAATGAAGATTGCAGGGAATCAAGCTCGAAGGGGTATCATATATAATGGAGTCCTTTATAGCATTATGCTGACAGGGTTCTATTAAATTGCACATGACCTGACAAACAGCTAAGGAAAAACTCTATCTACACCTAGAATATCAAAGACTCTAATGGCCTTCAGCACAGGAATCAGGTTTAAGAGAACTTAGGGCTCACTTTGTAATCTCAGAGACAAATCAGCTTATTTGTTTATTTGCATGTGGGATGTTATAAAGTCTTTTGGTTCTGAACAGCATTCCAGGAAGAAAAAAGTTGAGAAAATATATTTCCTAAACTCCATGAGGGAAAGATGTTTTCTTTTCTCAGTGCTTTATCTGTAACATCTAGAATTGTGACTGGCCCTTAGAACATGCTCAATAAACGTTCCTTGTATAGCTACGGAGAGGAGTCATGGAGCTGCAGATCTTGCTCAATTGACACTATTGTTTAGAGGTTAATAGCTCAGACTCGAATATCACCCAAATGGAATCCAAAGATAGCTCTTTATATATTTACTTTTATTTATTTTTTCTTAACCTGGTCTTTGAGAAAGATGCTTACTGTATCTGAAAAATAATAATCACTATATGTCTACCTCATAAGGAAGTTGGGGTAATAACTAAAATAATAAATTTAAAAATGCCTAGTATACATTTGCACCTCAAAGATCTTAGATCCTTTCCCTAAATATATAAATGTATAAATATATAAACTTAATAAATTATTTAAAGTGTCCGCAGATTATTATCCCACCTAACAGAAACTATCAATTTCTACAAAGAAGAATTTCATCTATTTAATGATTTGTGCATCCTAGAGGGAAGGTATCCAAAATTTTTCACAATGAACAAGAATTGGAATCTCTTGGACCCTCAGTAGAGGGACTTGGTGTGGCTGGGTGAATTCCACATCACTGCCACTACTGGAAACCTCCAATGAGATAGCTAGTATGTCCTCCTGCTTTTGAGTTTCAAGACCAAGAATTCAGCAGAATGTAGTCCGTTCACTTCCTCTCTCCCTAGCACAGAAGGCTCATTGGGTTTTCTAGAATACTTTCTAATTCCACATTCATTTTCCTTGTGGAGAATAACATGTTTTCATAAAAACATTATTGTTGCATCCTTCCTCCAGTGATTCAAGGTAATGGAAAACCTCATGTCACATGAGATGTCCTACAATACCAACAATTTCTGTCACAGATCCTCTATATCCTCTTGTAGCCCAACTACAGTTCACTGCCAGGTTATAGGCAAATTTGTAATAGACAAGCTACTTTAAAGCAACATCAGCTGAACAACATGCAATCCAAGACCCCTAGTGATCACAGAAATAAAAATCCCCTCTGCTAAACACCAGCACCCTTCTCTGATAGCATTCGGACAATGCCACGACGGATCTCCTTGGTTTTAATACTGTACACAATGGGATTGACAACAGGTGGGAAGAAGAGGTAAGCATTGGCCATCATGACTTGAAGTAGAGGAGACACATGATGTCCAAAGCGGTGCACCATGGACAATCCAATCATAGGTACATAGTAAGCAAGTACAGCACAGATATGTGAACCACAGGTGTTGAGTGCTTTCCTCCGTCCCTCCCCAGTGGCAATACGCAGTACAGTGTAGAGTATGAGTCCATAAGAGACCACAATGAGCAGTGAATCCAGACCAAAAGTAGAGATGACTATGAAAAGCCCATAGATATTGTTGATAGAAGTAACCCCACAAGGTAGATGGATAAGATTGGGGTGGAGGCAATAAGAATGAGAGAGGTCATTATGACCACAGAAGGGCAGATGCCGTAAGAGCAATGTCAGTGGGGCCATGAGGATAATGCTTTTCAGCCCAATGAGAACTCCTGAGCCAGTGATGCGAGGCAGGGTAAGGATAGCTGTATAGCGCAGTGGGCTATAGATAGCCACAAAACGGTCCACAGACATGGCCAGTAAAACAGCTGATTCCATGATGGAGAAGGAGTGGATGGAGAACATCTGGAAAAGGCAGGAATCAAAACTGATCTCAGTGATACCAAAAAGGAAGATTCTTAGCACTGTAGGCAGAGTGGATGCAGAGACACCAACCTCAGCCAGTGCCAACATGGCAAGAAAGAAGTACATGGGCTGGTGTAGGCTAGGGTCTCTCCTGATGACATGAAGAATCGTGCCATTCCCAAGGAAGATGATGATATACATCAGGCAGAATGGGATGGAGATCCAGATATGCTCTGCCTCCAGCCCTGGGATGCCAATCAGAATAAACGTTGTCGGAAAGAACCCCAAAGAGCTATTGAAGTTCTTCATGTTAAACAAATGATCCCACGGGATCAGTGCTGACCTGAAAATTAGAATCAAACTGGTGTGATTATATTCTCATCAAGTTCCCAATTCCAGTGATTGAATACCTCATGCCTGAAACCTGGCAGATGGTTATTATAAGAACATGCTCCATTTGAAGGGGTTACAGTCTCCATGATAGGAAAGTTTTAGGCTGATAGAAATTATATATTTAAATTGTAGTGCACCTTGCATCAGCTAATATATAAATGGCTGCCTTTGGATTGTGTAAATCTGAGAAGATAGTTATGAGTATTGAATCACAGCATACAATATAAAGTAATGTCAGGACTAGTTAGCAGAGATATTATTGACAAATATATAGATAAGAGACACATAGCTTGCTATATAGAAACTGTTCAAATATATCTGATGAATGAATTTAAATGTATGAATAACTGAGACCCAAAGCAAGGCTGAGGGAATGGTAGTGTTTATAGCCTGGAACAAGTAACTAGAGAATTATACTCGAAATAGATGGAGCTTGAATCCACACTGGGCTTAGCAGCTATGATCTTTGAAAGGACTAGGAAACAACTGCAAACATGTGCAAAGGCCTGGATGAAGCAAGATGAGAGGCAAGAACCAGGTTGATTGATTTATACACAGATTTTAAGACTGCCTGAGATAGTTTCCAAACATGAAGTCGACAATGTCTCTACTCACAAATCCCAAAGAAAAACTACCTCATCCATTGGAACTTCTTTCTGTCTAAAACACATCCCTGAATACACTGAAGCAACAATGCTGTGAACTTAATCAGATTTTCATGGAGTGCTCCTCTGGGTAAGAAAGAATGCAGCAAAGAGGGGAGGAGAAAACTACCTAGATTTTTAGATTTTTTTAATGGGAGTTCAGCAGTGTCTGGACCAGGGAAAGTATAACAATAAAATCCTGGACTTGAAAGCTTGGAGGTATCACTGAAGGTATTTTATAACTATCCACCGAAACACACACACAAATGCCTGCATACACACACATGCACACAAACACAAGTTCACCTATTTGCATATGTACACATAACTTCCCACACGTGTCATTATTCTGTGTGCATCTTCCCTGATGAACTTCCAAGAACTTCCATGATGAGAACTTCAATTCAGCCTCTGCTGAATATCCCCAGCAACAGGGACCTAATTATTCCATGTTGGTCATTTTTAAGCTCTTCCTTGATCTGCATGTCCTTAAACAATTAGCATTCCTCTATGCTAAGCAAGAAGCAGAACTCTAGCTAAACAGAAAGTCCTAGACGTACGCAGGAAATCTTCTTTGCATCTTTCAACCTCAGGCTGCAGAGACCTCCTCTTCCTCTCCCACAGATATTCAAATAAAATCATCACATACCTTGAAGTCTTCCTGGCTAGTTATGATTAAGTGCTACAAAGTAAAAGGTCAGAATAAAATGAAAGGGACATGGGGTGAAAAACCTAATTAATTATTGAATGTCAGGGATAGCATCCCTTAGGGAGTGATATATAAGCTGAGACCTGGTGAATTATTAGAAATTTTCCAGGTTAAATGGGACAGAGGGTATATTATGGTATAGAAAAAAAAATTACCATGGTAGTGAAAGAAACCTGAAAAAAAATTGAAAACAATTCATATACTAGGATACTACCATTGTTGATTTTTTTCTATAATACTTCCTTTCATGAAAATATGAGGTGCAAATGAAAAAGTCCATTGTCTCTATAAATACAAAATCCTGGAGTACGTACTATGGTCTACGGCAGTTCAAGTCAATAGATATTAGATTAAGAAAAACTCTGTGCTGAAGACTCTACTAGGACTTCAGATGGAGAAATTCAGGGACAAATTTTTGACATCAAGAAATGATCACACATATCCAAACTTCCCATGGCAGAAGGACTTACGGGCATCTCTGTTTCTCATTTATTATGCACTTTTCTATATTATTTCCTTTCCTCTAGCCCAACATAATTGTCTCAGCTCTTTAAATGGACTAAAGAATGATCTGCTTCTGGGTTGAGCATGGTTTATCCTCTTTGTTTCCTTACTGCTACAACCTTAAACTATATCTTTCTTGCCATATCCCAAATGACCTGATATGGTAAAGGACAAATCTTGACTGGTACTTGAAACTTAGGTCTTCTGTTATAGTATTCTTCTCTGTGCCCCCTATGTTCCCTTGTGCTTTCTTTATTCCTATCTGTCTTACTGTTTTGCATCTGTCTCATCCCAGACCTGCAGAGTCCTCCCAGCCAGATAAGCCTCATGTCACTTTCAAAAAACTCCTGAAAGAAGACAAGCAACCCTGTCAGTTTGGATTTGTTCAACAGGAACATTTCAAGATGAATGGGGACAAAAAGGATCATTCCGTCTTTTACCCATTGTGAAAAGACACAAAATATCAGCTGGAAGAAGAGAGTGTGGTAATGTGCATACTATACCCCTGAAGCAGGATAAAACTGGATGTGACTCCTATGTGCAGTATCACTTTACCTACTTAACTTCTGTGCACCTTTGTCCCTTTGTTTTTAAAGATAGAGATGTTATACCTACCTCAGACAGTGGCTCTGAGTTTTAACATAAGCCTTGAGCAATCAGTGAATATTAGTTTTCCCTTACCTGGCTTCAGCTCTCTCAGGGTTTCTAAGAAGACATGTATCATATATCAAGTCAGAAGGGGAAAATCTCTTACATGTATCCACAGCTTTCTATTAGCAATGCCCTTTCCTTGCCATTGCTTCACTGGTATTCAGACCACAGCTGTGAAAGAGGCAAAGACTTTACACTCAGATGAGGCTTATAAACAAGAGATATATATGCATTGAGTGATGAACCCAAAATAATTTAATGTCAAAAATGTTTCTTGAATATATAGCATTCTCTGATATTTTTGTTTTGCCCTTCATCTATCATCAGGTTTAGGAAAACTCCACCTCATCATATCATGCAGGTTCATGATACTAGAGAGGTGACTATAACTGGGGAAAATCTTGAGGGCTTCAAACTGTGGGATGGGGTTGGGATTTCTTTTGGAAGCTGTTTCAGGAGGCAGGGTTGGAATATCAGGGTAATGGGCACTCACCAGATTCAGAGCTGACCTCTTAGTATCAAGTATAGCTGGGAGACTTCATGTCAAGATGTCCCTGCCACCGTGGCATTAACATCTTCTTGGGGCTAGAAATCTTCCTTCCTTTTTGTAAGCTGATGAAAGACTCTGTAGATTGGAAAAGGGGGGAGGATCTGGTTTCCCTGAGGAGCAATTACTCAGGTAATCCATTCAACCTTTCTCAACATCCAGGGTTTCCTAAAAGAAAGAAAAATGAGAGTCAGTATCTCTGAGAATTGAGGATAATATAGTATGTAGCTATTATGATAATTAATATATGTAAATTGCTTAGAAATGTTTCTGGCCCATAAAAAGTACACGATCTGTGTTGGATAATATTATAACTGTTATAAGACCATTGTATCTTGGAAAAGCATAATACAATAATCTTTATGTTTATCAAATATCACCCTTAATAAGCATAAATTTGTCAAGTTAGAAACAGTGAGTGCACAGTTATCAGTATTCAAGGAACATCAAGAGTGTTTAATATCAGGTCATGACAGAATCCAAGGATTTAAACCAATGTGAGAAACTTTTTCAGGTTGGGCTGGAGAGGGAGGTTGATCAAGTAAGCTGTAGTGAATAAGGTTTCCCAGCATATGGCAGCTACAGAGCACTAGCAGAAAGTGGTCATATCCAGAAACCCATCCAAAGAGGATTCAAAATTGCTGTACCAATGAGCTTTGATTGCTTATGGATGGCTGGTTGGCTATGTAATTATCTGGCTGACAAGATTAAAAAGAAGTTTTATTTGCATTGAAAGTATACAATGACCCATTTATAAAACTTTTAATGCTGTTCTGAAAATATACATTTTTGTGCCACTGGTGTAACAAGACAGGAAGAAGCATCATGTAATTGGTGAGAATATGCTTTAAATAACAGATCATGTAATTTCGTATATATATGAAGTCAGCATTGGGCTGAGACACTTGGAGAAAATGTAGAGGTTGAATGAAAGAAGGCTTTAATAAGATTAGATAGATCTAAGGAAATGAGGAAAATTAGGAGATAAACATCTATGAATAGAAAATGGGTTACTAGAGGTTAATAGCAGAAGGGAAGCACATCTGGCTGATGGCAAGGTTCAGAATATGGCCATGAAGTGAGTGGCCAGAATAGAAGAGATGTAAATGTCACTAACATATTTTTTCCCCAGACCTCAGTGCTTGTTTGAAACATTTAGCACCCATATACACACCAAGGAGGTTGTCATTTTCGGTTTTAAATGGGATGATGTACTGGAAGACCTTTGGTCAAATTTCCCTTTGTAAGTCTCCAGTACTTTTAATACTCATACAAATATATGAAAATAAAAGTTTGTGTCTATTAACTAATTTTTCTCAAATAAGTCACACCAAGAACATTGCACATTTTTGTAAGAAAGACACATTTTATATCATTGCAGCAAATGCTTTAGGCAATGCTTGCAATGTTTCCATGAGAAGTCTTTGCCCAGAAATTGCGTCAGCTCTATTTCAGTTCATTCAGGGAAGACAGCAGAACTTACCTTTTAAGACTACAGCAGAAAGATAATGAAATTATGATTTGTATGTCATCACTACCAATCTATCTGCACCAGCAGAATATATGAAGAAATCCTTAAAATAAACAACAAAAGGGACACAAAAAAAGCAATTAAAAAATGGGGCAGGCAGTGTTTCCTGGGGAACTTATCAAGGACCTTCATCAGAGCCCCTGGTTTGCAGCCTAACCTATGGAATTTGGGTTTCTACATCCTCATTGCTGCGTGAGATAATTTTTTAAAATCTCATACTATTTACAGATATCTCCCGCCAGTTCTGTTTCCCTAGGGAACACTGAAAATATCAGTAGTCCTTAGGGAAATGCAATTTCACACCCATTAAAATGACTTTTATTAAAAGAACAAAAATGGAAAATTACAAGTGTTGGAAAAGATGTGGAGAAATAGGAACACTCATTCATTTCTGGTAGGAATGTAGAATGGTGCAGCCACTATGGAAGACAGTTTGGCAGTTCCTCAGAAAGTTAAGTATTGATTTAACATATTACCCAGCAATCCCATTTCTAGGTATAATTGAAAACAGGGCCTGGAACAGGTGTTTGCACACTGATATTTATAACACCTTTATTCAAAATTGCCAAAAGATGGAAGTGATTCAGGTGTCCATCAACAGATGATTGGATAAACAAAACATTGTATATAAACCCAATGGAATATTATTCAGCCATAAAAAGGTATGAAGTTCTGAAAACTGCAACAACATGGAGGAAACTTGAAGATGTGATGCTTGAGTGAAATAAGCCAGACATAAAAGGACAAATAATGCATGATCTCACTGACATGAATAATGAGAATAAGCAAAATCATAGAGTCAAAATTTAGAATATAGGTTACTAGCTTATAGGGTAATGGTAGAGAATAGGGAGTTAAGCTTTAAAATATTTTGGTAACAGATGGTGGTGATGGTAGTCAATGTAATTAACAGCACTGAAATATATATCTGAGTGTATTTAAAATAGGAAATGTTAGATTGTAAATATGATAAAAAATTATTTTTAAAACCATGGAACTGCACTACGCAAACAGTGAACCCTAATTTAAACCATGGTCTATAGTTAATAGTACAATTATAAAAAATATGCTATCATCAATTATAACAAATGTTCCACACCAATGCGAGATGTTAATAACAGGGTGGTATATGAGAGTCCTGTATTTAATACATGACATTCCTGTAAACACACAATTTCCCTAATAAAGAAAACAAAACCAAAAAACCCTCCTGGGACCAGGCCATATATCTTTTCCAGAGATACTTGACTTATTTATGAGGAGTTTAATGTTTAAAAATGCTACTGCTGCCTCCATCCTTGAAAAACCATAATGGTCCAGGATCCCACAACCCAAAGGCCCTTTCTCATCTAACTTCCCTCAACTTTTGGGGGATCAACTGCTATTGAATCTATTTTTTATCTTGATGTTCTAGGTATTGGGATTAATTTCAGATAAGAGAGAGGACAGTATTGGCCATGGCAGCCTGCTGGTTACAGACACTACACAGATTATCCAAAGCAGTGCACCTGAAAGACAATGATAATCAATATCAAGTACAAGAGCAGAGCAGAATCATGTAAAAACCAGTGGTATGTAGAGATCACAATGAGGAATGAGTCCAGCTTTCAGATGGACCGAGCACTCTCTTCCAATTCTAGAACACCCTCCTACTTGAATGGCTCAGGTAAGATTCCCATGGATTTTCGGGGGATCTTGATGGTGAGACCGTTTTACAAGACATGTGTGAATGGATATTTGAGAAAACTATGAGGCAGACAGTTACCATTGACTTATGAGTCACCAATCGAACTACATCCTCAGTGTAGACAATGGTGCAAGTAGGCTGTGGAAGGGAAAGGCAGATGTGGCTTTCACTCCTATGCATCAGAAGTACTCTATTCCTTGTAGGTAGGAACACATATAAAGAATGAAATGTTAACCTGAATACCAATGTGTCTGAGAAAGAGAAAATAGCCACAGTGTTATTATTAGTGGTCATATGACTCTAGGGAGAGATACACATGGTTAGAGAAGCGATGGAACAGAGAGGATAATGGATAGGCAGGATGGACATATTTATGAATGATAGAAGCAGAATTATGACCAATATGGAGAGATGTCCATGAGAAAAAGAAGTAAATTATATACATGACAGCTTGTAAAAATAATAATTAAAAACACTCTCTAAGAAAAAAAGAGCCACATATTCAAATCTTCAGTCCGAAGGATTCTGCACTCCTTTTTGAGGCAGATTATCAGATTTTTTGATATTAAGGATTTCAAAACATATGTATGTAAATTCAAATCTATTTGTAGTCCCTCATTCCACTGTATAATGTGTCTACCTACCTCATAGATTGATGAAGATTAGGTAAAATATTTTATTGAAAGTTTTATAAAGTTGATAGCACCCTCACATACACGCCTTCTTATTTTGGAAGTTCTTTCCAAATGTATTCTTACCTCTCACATACAACACCAAAATTATTACTGTAGAGTTTCCAGAATAGCTAAAATTATAGCATGCACATTTTCTTTCAAAAGTCTTCCAAATGTCACTGAGTATGTTGATCTTAAGGACATGCCTTTGGTCTGAGGGTGAAGTTTTCATTAAGACCATTAGAGTTTGACAGAGAAGTTAAAAGGTTCAGTATTTGATAGATAAATATCCTCCGGATTTGATATTATTTTGGCTTTAGAATGAGAAACAGAAAAAATCAGAGAACGAGAAAGATCTTGTACTCAATATAGAAACAGATAGGACACAAAGAGTAAGTGATAGTCTCAGTTTCTTCACATGGTGTTAATTCACTCACTAGAAAAAGAGTGAAATAAACATAAGGTTTGAAAACATGCATAAAGCTGTGTAAATTCATTCAATGATACATTTATTATTTTTCCAACTATTTATTGTGGACCTAGTGTTCTCCAGGCACTACAAAAGACACTGGGTATATGTAGTACACAAGAGAACATGCTTCATTTAACTTACAATTTATCAGGTGAGACACACATTAAAAAACCTATACACAAATAATTCCTTGATTTTAATTGTAATATTTGAGAAAAAGGAGAAGAAACAAAGAATGTTGTTTAATGAACTGTGAGGAGGAAAACCTAGCTACAATGGCCACTGAAGACTATTCTAATGGTGATATGGACACTTGTAAACCCAGACCCTTAAAAAATCTAAGTAAGCAAGTCTCTCCAGTTCTCAGGATATATTCCCTCATGTGTTATCTTACTGCTGATTGGTCTACAATGACTTCATCGACATTCAACTCTTTCTGAACCCAAATATTTCAAATTCTCAAGCAGATTGAGGACACCTTGAGTGAGTGAGATGATTTTCTGCTTTCCACTTCATTACCTCAATGTCCATCCACAATAAGCTTTCAAAAAGGACTCAGCATGAGCCATTTGTATTATTCCCCAAAGCCAGCATCCCTCAAGAACTTCACAAATTCTTGATTTCCAAAACCCTTACCTCTGAGCTTATTCCTCAGGCATATTCCAAGTTATAGAGCTTTGCTCTTAGTGCCTGTTTTTGCTTCTAATTAGCCCTGAAATGTTACAGGTTTTTAGTTTATATGTATACAAATTTAATAACAGAAAACATATTAAATACTGCTTTGAAAATGTTAAAATAATATAAAGTAAAAGTTACTTTTGATCTTCTCTTCCACCATCACAGTTGCCTCCATAAAAGTCATTACTATTATCATTTTAGTGTGAGTTTTTTTCAGATATTTTAAGTGCATTTAAAGTTTATATTTTCATTTATATGTGTTCAAACAAATTGATAGCCTTATATTTTTAAAATTATTTAGCAAAAGTGTTATCATATCATGTATATGCCATATTTTTTTCTTTAAATTGCTATTTCTTGATTATCAATATACCTTGAACATGTTTTCATACCAGGATATACCAATTTGTGTCATTTTTGTTTTTGACTACTGCAGAAATAGTTCATGGTAAAGATTGGTTCTCATATAACTCTTCACCTGTTGAGTACCATTTACTTTTCTAAAAAATCCTATTTCAACCATTCTAAAATTAAATCTTTTATTCACTTCTCTATTCCCATGTAAAAGTATCAGAGTATGAATCTAGAATTGTTATTTCTTGGTTAAGGTCATGTGTATTTGAAATAGATTCAAGAAAATAGGCAACAGACTACTATATTATACTACTTTAGATTACAACCAATACCATGTGAAAATGTATGTTCCCCATATATTCATCAATATGCAGCATTTTCAATCTTTCTAACTTTGCCAAGGTAATGAATACTCACTCCCTGCCCTGAACTGCCTTTGGTGGTAAAACTCATAGACTTGAGGAAAACAATCTCATCTGCCCTAACCCCTTAATATTTTCTTCGAAGGAAGAGTTGGATCAATTCCTGGCGGATCTGCCTGGTCTTAACACTGTAGATGATGGGATTGAGCACAGGAGGAACTAGAAGATAGATGTTGGCCAGGAGTAGGCGGACAGCAGGCGCAGAATGCTTCAGGAAGCGATGTACCAGAGCCACGCTGATCATGGGCACATAGTACACAAGCACTGCACAGATATGTGATACACATGTGTTGAGAGCTTTCCGCTGTCCCTCCCCAGAGGTAATGCCGAGCACCGTGTGGAGGATCAGTACATAAGAGACCACAATGAGCAGCGAGTCCAGCCCAAACGTGGAAGTGACAATGCAGAGTCCCAGAATACTGTTGGGGCGAGTGTCTCCACAGGGCAGCTGGATCAGATCTGAGTGTAGACAATAGGAGTGGGAGAGGGTGTTGTGACCACAGAAGGGCAGACGCTTCAGGAGAAAGGGCAGTGGGAACATCAGCATCACACTCTTTAGTCCAAGGGCAGTGCCAGTACCAGCGATACGGGGCAAGGTCAGGATGGTTGTGTATCGTAGTGGGTTGTAGATGGCCACAAACCGATCCACAGACATGGCCAGCAAAACTCCTGACTCCATGATGGAAAAGGAATGTATGGAGAACATTTGCAAAAGGCAAGCTTCAAAGCAGATCTCATTGGCACCAAAAAGGAAGATGCTCAGCACAGTAGGCAGTGTGGAAGCAGAGACGCCAAGTTCAGCAAAGGCTAACATAGCTAGGAAGAGGTACATTGGTTGGTGCAGAGCAGCATCTTTCTTGATCACTGCCAGGATCAGACTATTGCCCAAAATGGCCACAAAATATGTGGAACAGAATGGAAAGATGAGCCAGGGGTACAGAGCCTCCAGACCAGGGAGACCAGTCAGCAGAAAATATTTTGGGGTGAATTGACTGCTGTTCAACATTTCCCTATGTTTGGAGCCTGGAGACTTTGGCCTAATCGGGTGTTATGGATGCAACCTGGAGTGGCACACATAAAAGATTGGATACTGAGAGGATCTGCAAATTCCTCTGCCTAGGATTACCTGTCAACTGATGTCCCTCCTCCCACTCCTTGGCTAGTTCCATTAGGTCTTTAATATTATATAAAATTTTGGAGTCATGATATGCAAATAGATATATCTCCAGTGTAAGAGAATCTGGAAGAAAAATTTATCATTCATAATTCAAACTTTTCGAAGACTTCTAAGAAGATGGCATCAAAGTGGGTAGGCAGAGTTCAACTCTCTCTTAAAGAACAATGGTGAGAGGGCAAAAAGTTACCTAAGGGAGCTGCTTTGGGTTACTGCAAAACAGGAAAGTGCTGTGCATGATCCAGGAGGGAGCAGGACAGAGAGACAAAAAGGCCAAAGGAAAACCGTGAGTTACTCACCCTTGTGGCTGGGAAAGGCACGTATATCCCACACTCAAGGCAAATAACCTTAGCAAAACCTCTGGTTCACCAAAATCAAGCGAGTGGAAGGGAGCATTCACTGGGAGGAAAAGAGGCCTGGAGGAAAGTGGAGAGTGGTTTCTTTTCAGTAAGTTTGGCCAGCTGAGTCCCCCTTTGAATGTGAAAAAAGACCCCACCCAGCACTGAAGCAGCCCCTGGGAGAAGGAAGAGGGAATCTGATCAGGCAGGTTGTCATACCCAGTTGCCCTGGAGACAGAGGAACTAGGTCAGGGAGGGCGCATAGACAGGCTTCTAACCAGCCATGAGGGAACAGGTCAGAAAGAGCCAGATAAGCTTTCAGAAGCCTGCTTAACCTGTGGAGTGTGTGTAGCTCAGTGTAGAAACTCCTACCTTGCATATAGTAGATCCCTGATTTAATTCAGAGTACCTCCTAAGAGAAGTGATCCAGAGGAGTGATCCACTGGATTATCAGGCACCCACCGGGACCTTGTGACAGAAAACTTATAGAATGATACTTTTGGTTTTAGATTTTTTTTATCTGTTATTTTTTATTTATTTTATTATTTTTTAAAAAATTATTATTCATTTTATTCACTAAAACTTGGTACCTCACTTTCAGAGGGTAAAATGTAAGGTAATTGATTGATGAGCACCATCAGCCTGAGAGCTCCCTAGGGGCCTAAGAGGGAAGTCTGTTTTTCCTGAGTTATTTTTTTGTTGTATTTTTGTTTCTTGTTTGTTGTCTTTTCCCTTTCTTTGTTTCCTTTTTTCTTTAACTTATATTTTCTACCTACTTTATTTCTTTTCTTTCTTTCATTTTTCCATCATCTGTCTTCTGTTGTTTTTCTTTCATTCCACCTCTTCTTGTTTGGGCTTTATTTTTTCTTTTCTTTTATTTTCTCTTCTTTATTCCTTTTCTTCTCTTCTCATCTCATTTTTCTAGCCTTTTCAATTCATTTTATTTTATTTTTTTCTATTTTATATCATGTTTAATTTTTTTCTATTCAATTTTTATTAGTATCATTCTTTTGTATTTTTTGTTAGTTTTACTAATATTATTTATTTTCCTACCTCTTATGCAGTTTCTCTTCTACCTTTATTATTGTTATTACTATTATTCTTTTTCTCTTCTTATCTTTTTCTTTTATCTGGTCCTAATTTTTTTTTCAAGGGGCATCAGACAACTGAAAAAATATAGAATAAGAGGAACCAAGTGTCAAAAAGAAACCTTACCAAACACACACAAAAAAACAACGTAATAAAACTCTGGAGTAGAAAGAGAAGCTAACCAACCAAATAAGTACTTCAAGATAAACAGATACCTAGACATCAACAAAAATATCCAAGCGATACTAAGAAACAGGAAGACATGGCCTTTCTAATGAACAATCTGAAAAACAGGAGGAGATGCAGAATGTGGAACAACTAATAAAGGACATTCAAACAAATATCATGAATCAACTAAATGAAGTGAAAGAAGAGATTAAAGATATTAAGAAGACACTGGGGGAACATAGAAGAAATTGTAAACATACATAAAAATATAATGGATAATTTGGTGATGAATGGCACAATGCAAGAAATAAAAAATATGCTGGAAGCACATAAGAGCAGATTTGAACAGACAGAGGAAAGAATCAGTGATGTTGAAGACAGTATGTCTGAAATTAGACAGACAGTAGAACAGATAGATAAAAAGATAGAAAAAATCCAGCAGGGACTTAGGGTTTTGAATGACAACACAAAACACACAAACATTCACATTATAGGCATCCCAGAGGGAGAAGAGAAGGGAAATGGGGCAGAGGGAATGTTGAAGAAAGAATGGTTGAATATTTCCCATTTTTTTGAAGAACATGGACATATATGTCCAGGAAGCACAGTGTACCCCAAACAGTATAAATCTTAACCTGCCTACCCCGAGACATATACTTATCAAATTGGCCAATGCTCAAGACAAAGAGAGAATACTGAAAGCAGGAAGAGAAAAGAGATCCATCTCATACAAGGGAAGCTTGATAAGATCGAGTACTGATTTCTCATCTGAAACCATGGAGGCAAGAAAGCAGTGGTATGACACAGTTAAGGTTTTAAAAGAAAAATCTGTCAGCCAAGAATTCTGTATCCAGCAAAGCTGGTATTCAAAACTGAGAGAGAGTTCAAAATATTCACAGATAAACAGAAATTAAGAGAGTTTGTCAACAAGAAACCTTCCCTTCAAGAAATACTAAAAGGAGTTCTGCAGGCCAAAAGGAAAAAAACAACAAAACAGGAGATAGAAGTTTGGAAAAGAGTGGTGGAAGGAAGATTATAGGTAAGAATAACTAAAGAGATCACAGAAGAGTCACAACTGTAGCAGGGGATGATCACTGGTCTGGGATGTCAGTATTGGTGGGTTGTGTGGGGAAGGGTTTAACTGGGGCATGCCTCTAAGATATATGAATATGTTCAAGTGTTCAAGGGGCATTGTCTTGGTGGATGGAGACCCACACAATATCTGAAAGAACATTGAATTGCCATCCTGGAGATCTCTGCTACATTTTCTAATAGAACAGCAAGAATCACCTTAGACAAGGGCAGTGCATAGTGGAGGAAGACAGACCATTATGCCAGGTCTTTGATATTGATGATCATACAAAGGAGCATTTTCTTGTGAAATTGAAACTTAGCCTAATATTAGATATTGCCTAGGAGGTACCTCCTGAAAGACTCCTTGTTGCTCAAATGTGGCCTCTGTCTAGGCGGACTCAGCATATAAATGCACTACCATTCCCTCCAGCGTGGGGCATGATTCCCAGGGATGAGCCTCCCTGGCACCAAGGAATTATTACCAAGCACCAACTAGCAATGCATATGGAAAAAGATCTTGACCAAAAGGGGGAAATACTAAATACAAATCAGTTTTAATGGCTAAGAGATTTTAAAGTGAGTCAGGAGATCATTCCAGAGGTTACGCTTATGCTCATATCAGTAGGATCTCATTCACTGCCTCAGTTAATATTGCTCCAATAGTGGGGCTCCTGAGGGATCTAGAGACAGTGATCACTGGGGGTTCTGGGGGGAGGGAGGGGGAGGAATAGGAATTATATGGGGGCATTTTCAGGATGTTGGCATTGTCCTTCATGACATTGAAATGATGAATACAGGCCATTATATATTTTGTCATAACCTACAAAACTGTGCAGGATAGATTGTAAACTATAATATAAAATATAGTCCATGATTGGTGGCAGTGCTTCAGTATGTGTTCATCAGTTGTGACAAATATATCACACTAGTGAAGGATGTTGTTGATGTGGGAGAGTGTGGGAGGGAGAGGAGCTTGGGCATATGGAAATCCTTTATATTATTTATGTAACATCTATGTAATCTAAAGCTTCTATAAAAGAAAAAAGTAAAAAATAAGAAAAAATAATTCAAACTTTCCCCAATTGTGATTTCTCTGTATATATATGGTAAGAATTGAATGTTTCCCGTGTTTCTATCAAGAGTTGATGTTGGATAGTTTAGAGAAGACATAATTGGAAAGATGCTGACATAAAGAAAGCCATTAAATATCAGATATACTATAAATTCTCTGTTATAACATGCTGGGTTTTCAGTGTTTTATGAAGGGAGGTGTTATGAAGTAGAGTTACTTCAATGTAATATAGAATTACCCAGGGTATAAAGACCCTCTATGCTCATCCCTGACACTCCAAACTGCATAAAAAATTGCTTGCTCTTCATTGGAGATACAGAATTATCTGGCTTTACCTGCATAAAATAACCCTAAAATGGACTCAATTCTCCATGCTCAACCTATAACCTCCTGCATCATCACTTTGGTTTTTACATCTGGGGTGGTAGAAAAAAGTCAGTGTTAACAGCAAGAAGTCTTTGCCCAGGAATTCCTGTTAATGGAAAGAAATATCTTGCCCATTTGAATAATTCCTCTCTCCTCTCACAATCTGTGTCAATCTACCCATTGGTATCTGGTTAATCAATGATTACCATGAGTATGGGCACCATGGACAAAAGTTTTAGAGTATGGTCATATCAGATCATGTTTCTGACATTGCAGAAATGATGACAAAATATTTTATCCATGACGGCCCCTTTCAATACTGCTGATGCCTTCTGAAACTTTGCCTAAGAAAGCAAACTGCATCACTTTAAATTGTCCAAAAGAACTAAGTCTATTAAAGAGAGAGGAAGAGACCTCTCCATGCCAAGATGTTCTATGAGGAAACTCCTATACCTCAGGATGGAAGGTCAGTCAAACGTTCTGTGTTGACAAAAAGGAGAAAGGAAAAGTAGTGATATCTCTCTCATAGGAGAATAAAATAGATTGGACTCCCTGCTGAAAACAATTTAATAACTGGTTATAGGAACAATGTGCTTGAAATAAAGAAGCTGGAAATCCTGAAAGGTGAGATAGAGTTGACTCTACAGACATGATTTTTTTTTTTTTCTCCTTTCTTACTGGGATCACCTGGGACCTCCTATGTTTGAAGCAAGCGCTCAACCACTGAGCTACATCAGCTTCCCTGAGTTGTTTTTTTCATTTGTTTGTTGTTTGTTTGTTTCATTTTTAGGAGGTACTGGGGATCAAGCCCAGAATCTCATATGTGAGAAGCAGGTGTTCAACCGCTTGAGCTGCATCCACTACCCAAACATGATTTTTAAACCTCAGATTTCCTCTCACTAGTGGGCTAAAATCTTTAAGCTTGACACTTTAAATCTATAAAATGGGAAAAATAACATCTATAATAATAATTGATGGGATTAAATATAAGTGTATATAAAAGAGGCTTATAAAGTATACAATAATAACAAGGTATTAAAAAGTAATATTAGCCATTGTAGGAGACATCAGCTCTTCAGGGCAGGCCCATGACCTTCACTGACAGATAAGCCTTAGCTATGACACAAGTTAAACCTTAGTATTACTTGACTAGGTACCAGTTATGCTGCTGTTATACTCAGTCTGATCTCTTTTTTTAAATTCATATTTTGGAATATATACTCCCTTTTAACTTGGCTATTCCATACCTTAATTCAGCATATAAATAATCTAGATCATTTGCTTTCTGTTTATGGTGGTTAAGGATTTGATAAATTTTTCAGCAATTTCCTTGGATTGCTTAGAATGTACTACTCATTTTCCTTGAGTAATTTATTTACTGCCACCACATTTCATGTTCCATATTTGGAGATTTTAGATCAGTACCATAACAGATAAGACACCAGTGTCAGATTGCCTTAGTTGGAAACTCGGATCTGTCATTTTTTCTCTGACTCCATTTCCCCATTGGAAAATCAAGGGGGAGTGTTTTGTAAAAAAATATATATATAAAGAACCAAGGATGTCTGAAAAATTCTCAAAGATAAAGACAATCAATCGATGCCAGCCCTGAGAAAAACTAGATGTTGAAACTATTAGAACATCACTTCCCCCACCCCACCCCCACAGGATACAGAAGAAATTTATTCAGCCTGAGTACAGACTGGCCTGACTGCCTGCTACAACAGGTGCAGCAAAAGACAGATCATCACTTTAAAGCAGTTATTATAACAATAGCAAAAGAAGAAATGTCAAAACCTGTTGACACAAATGGAAAAATAGAAAGCTTCAGGAGACAAATAGAATATATAGATAGAGAGTATTCCACAAAGAGAAATTTCCACAAAATGGAAAATTTAGATTTTAGAACTGAAAAAAGTTAAAAAATGAAAATCATGGATAATATCTAATTCAGTATTAGCCTTGCTTTGAGGCTTTAACAAGGTTCATTTGTATGAAGCAATTAGTTTATATTTTCAATAAATATTGGTGAACTAATAGAAATAATAGTAGTAATAATAATAAAAAGAAGAAGAAGAGGAGGAGGTGGAAGAAGGAAGATATCATCATCAATACAAGCCAGGCATTTAATTTTCATACAAGCATTATTCATTCAGGCCTTTTTCACCTCTATCTTTATGGATAATATTCATTTTTTGTAATTAAGCAATTTTCTAATGGCTTATAATTTTCTAGATTGAAGATGTTAACTCTGGATCTTTAACCCAGCCTTGGTGAACTGAGTCCTGTTGAGTGTCTAGGATTTCTCTAAAAAAATAATCTGACTCTGCTTTCTGAACCAACAGGGATATTGGCCGAACACACATTAAAAAGATTCACTAATTCCCCATGAGCCTCTCCAAGCATTTTAAAAATTATTTTCACAAGAAATGAGTAGCTGTATAGAACTGCCAGAATACTAAGTATCACCTGCCAAAAAAAAGGAAGCAGATAAAGTTTGAGAGGGGTTGTGGTGAGAGAGAAGGGATCTGTGAGTACAGCTTAACCTTTGGGTTTGTGATATTTGGCCTAGGATCATCACTGTCCCATGACTGGTGTGATCATTTTGGAGACATCAGGAGAAAGGTGAATAAAATATTCTAAAATGCATAATATGCCCTCACAATTCAATCTGGTTTAGTGGTGGGGAAGTTAGTGGTCTTTGAACCTAATACATCAATTTGAGTTAATAAGAGGAAAGATGATTTTTGTTTCTCATGCTACTGTTTGATGAAAACATACATGTGTTCTCTTTGCATGATAAATTTCTTAATGCCTATGAAACTCCATTGAGGTGACTTAGCTCCCTGACTTGTCTCCTCTATAAATCCTGACCCTTCCAAACTTGTCTTTTCATTCTTGGTTATCCCTGTTGGTTTTGTTTTTCTTTCTCTTTTTTCTTTTCCTTTTCTTTAACACGCTGGCATTCAGTTTGACTAATAATAATAATTATTATTTTTTAGAAAATATAGTCTGTCTTTGGTTTAGACCCTTCAGCTTATATGTCAACTCTTCTGCTGCCTTTCCCTACACATCCTCGATATCCGTCCCTTTCTATGGCAGCTTCCATAGCACATCCCTTAATCTAGCACTTGCCTCCCTCTTTTGTAATTTAGTGGTTTGATGTTACTCTTTTCTCAATGGAGTATAAGCCCCACTAAGGAAGATGGAGGGTCTTTAATTTTCAACATATCACCAGAGCTTAATACATGGAAAAGGAGGGAGGAGAATAGCAAGGAAGGTGCACACTAGTAAACAGTGATATTAATCCAGGCTGGGAGTTCAGTGAGGAAAAGACCTCATCTCCTCTTATCAAATGAGGGCCTCTTTGAGGACAGAAAGACAATGCTATGTCCTTACTGCACTATACACGAAGAACTGTTACCGCTGTCATTGTTGGAAATCAGAGACCAGAGCTAAAGGGTGAGATGTGAGAGTTGAATGGGAAGTATTATAAGGAGAAGTTAAAGCCTGCTCTTTGGTGGAGTAAGGGCAAGGAAAGAATTATGAGAAAAGGAGATAAAATGTATTGATATAGTTTTAAGTGTCAGGAACACTTAAAGAAGTGCTTTTTATATGTTATTGCATTAATTCTTGAAATCCTGGACCCAGTCACACCCATTTTTCACAACTTCAGAGAGTGAAAAATTGGAAGTAATTTACCAAACTCGCATAGCTACTCTATGGCAAAATTGAAGTTAAAATTAGGAGAAAAAGGACGCCTGAACAAAAGCCATATAAGGAAACCAGGGATAATGGATGAGAGGTGGGCCTGGAGATGAGGCTGGGTCAGCAAAAGGGAGAAATGAGTGGGGAGTAAAAAGCATAGGTCATCAGAGGAATCGGGCTTAAGAGGGACCAGGTCCTGAGGGTTATGGAAATGCCAGAATGGGGTGGAGGGGCTAAGACCTACAGAGATGGGACTTCTGACTTGGTATGGAAGGCAGAGAACAGAGAGGTAAACAGGTGGGTGAATGGAAGACAGAATTGGAACAGAAGTTAGAGGGATAAGGTATCTAGTTGAAAAAGACTGGATTTGGGGACAAAATGGAGACTTCCCTGCCCAAGTTTCCCTGAATTGACAGAAAGCAACTTAATAGAGGCTGACCCCAAGTGTCCCTCTGCCACCATCAGGCCTAGAGTGAAATCTGTGTCTGTACGAGAGAAGGAAACTTTCATCACATGAGCGAGAGTGAAATTAAGTATTTGCTAGAAATGAGCTGTACCTCAGAACCCCACGATCAGCTACTTGAACAGATAGCTCATCTCATCCTCCAGATCCCATTGCCTGAGCTTCCAGGACTAACTCAAATCCTCCTCTGTGAGCACCCACCTGCCCTTCCCTGTAGTCTGTCTGAGGCCTGGTCTCCAGCTCATTATTTGGAAGCCTTTGTATTTATCATGAATTCAGAACTGTTTCTTCTCTCCCTGCAGTTTTGCTGGTCATGATCTCCTGGGAGACACAGGCAAACCAGCCTTAGAAGAATGTGCTGGGCCTGCAGGCAAAATTGGGCTGAGAACAAAGGATCCCAAGGGCCACTCTCAGGGGAGTCATAAGACGAATTCTGAGAAAATATAGAACAAGATGGTATATGTATATTTGTTTGAACCTCCTTTAGTGTATATGCTCAAGTGTGTACAATTATGTAAATGTACAATTGAATGCGTATGTATGCATATATGTATGTGTAGGTATACGCATAACCAGGTTACCTCATGTAAGATTATGTTTGCAAGTTTGCATCAATCTTTGAGGATATATATCTTTCCACACATACATGGACCAATTGAATGCGTGTACATGCATGCCTAAGTAGGTGAATAATGGCATTGCGTTTCTCTATACACATATGCATTTATATAACACCATATGTTATTTATAGATTCTTCTAAAAACTCTATTACTTGTCCCTAACTCTTTCTTATATTCTAAGCCTTATTGGTCAAGGATGTTATTGTGTCTTGACACAGACAACAATTGCTTTGTACTAAAATTGATAAAATATGACCAAAGAGGCTCTGTGACTTTGCAGCTTTTACACAGAGCTGGGGTTTCTTTTCTTAGGTTAGAGACTAAAGGAAATACCCCATCACATCATTGTCTCCAGATTTCATGCTTTTTTTTTTAGGTGTACTGTTTTATTTAAAACAATGTGAATAATGCTTATTGTCATGTATTTTCTTTTCCCTCAAAGTCCTCCCAGCTGCCATTCCATGTTGCATCTCAGAACATGTTTTAGGAAGAATTTACACCATGCAAGAATGCTAAAGGAAGATACTAACTGAAGTGATTGTGGAAATTTGTATATTATGTTCATTTATCTCAAGGGAGAGAAGTTTTTTCTTTATCATTAAGCCAAAAAGCGCATAAAAATATAAAATATTGACCACATTATTTTATATATAGTATACAGTACATATATAATATATATTATATAATATATACATAATATGTGTTCATATATCTAAACAGCTGACAGTTCTTTCCAAATTTTGTAAATCGTTCTGTGAATTTGGTTCTCAACACAGCAAATAGAACATATATCCTAAAGATCACATCACATTTCAAAAAACACACTGATCATTCACAAAACCTACAACTGAGAACTTAGTGGCATCTTTAAACATCACAGGAATCTGCAGAGGAATAATACAATTGCTGACCATATCTTTCTTTTTTTTTTTTTTTAGGGGTCCGGGACCAATGATCACCAGCTACCCTAGTAGCAAAAATTATGCTTCCGAAATCTCTTGATGTGGATTCTGCACAAAGATCAAGCGAGGCGCCCTACATGTGCCACTCATGACAGAAGCCCTTTTTTGACCATGTGTTAATAGAGAACTTTCTAATGTAGTTGGTTCACTTTTGTCAGGTAAACTTTTACACATGAAAATTAAGTTTTCTCAAATGCCATTTTGTTGTTGTAAGGCTTTACAGGATAAGGCACTCTGTCTGTCCTCATGACCTTGTTTCCAACCCCAGAGTGTACTGTGTACATGTTAAATTAGTTAGCATCAGAATGTCCCCGCAACAAATGAAAAGAATAATCTCATAAGAGAGTGCAAGCTATTGCTCTTTTTTTTTCACTGAAGAGAGAAATGAAAGGGGAAAAAAATAATGTATCTGTATAAATTAGAATGGATAGCCATACCTCTCTGAAATAATGAAACCTTTTAGCACTGAGCAGAATTCTGATGTCAGACTTGGACTGTAGTAGACTAGATGTAGTACTGATATTAGAATTCTGTTTCTGTATGAAATTAAGAAGGGAGGTCAATAATTACTATTTTCTCCTGATAAAAGTAACTGACCTTTCACTAGGTAAAACACTAGATGACAGTGTTATGAAACTATTTCAAATATTCATTAACAGAGTGAAAAATGTGAGGGCAATGCTAGTGAATGAAAATTCCTTTGATGAAAAAGTCAAGGGTACTAAATCAAAATATATACAAAATGCTTCAGCATTTCTTTTTTTTTTTTTAAGGTTTTTTTTTTCCTCCCCACCCCCTTGTTGTTAGCATTTGTGGTGTCTGTTTGTTGTGTGCTGATCTTATTTTTAAGAGGCACCAGGAACCGAACCTGGGACCTCCCATTTGGGAAGGAGGTGCCTAATCACTTGAGCCATCTCTGCTCCATGCTTTGTTGTTTTCCCTGTGTCTCTTGTTGCGTCATCTTGTTGTGTCAGCTTGCCATACCTGCCCATCATGTCAGCTCACTGTCTTGCTCACTTGTCTTCTTTAGGAGGCACCGGGAACCGAACCCGGGACCTCCCATGTGGTAGGCAGGAGCCCATTCGCTTGAGCCACATCTGCTTCCCTCAGCATTTCTTTCTGTGACATGAATAGAAAGATTATTCATAAAAAGTTAGAAAATTTAAGATAAATTACATTTTAGTACACTTTCCCAACCACATTTTATATAAAAATTTAGAATAGTGTACTGTTATTTCAATCTACACATAAAAATGCCTGGACTTGGCAGATATCTTCTATCTCTGCATGTATTTTTTCAGTAGAAGGTTTATTTGTTGCAGTTGCTTTTAACAGCTTTATTTTCATTGTTAACCTTATTGAATTATTAGTAAACACAACTTACTGAAACCTACTCTGGTTTCTTTCTCAGTTTCTCTATGGCAGTTTGTAGTTTCTCAAAGGTTTTGTCTAGATTGTTGTTTATGATGAGCAAATCAAAATAGTGATTGTATGCTCTCTTAATCCGTGCACTTTCATGAACTGTTTTCTTCAAGTCAGAGTCTGTCAAAAGCTTGGTAAAGATTCCAGCATCCACCACAGCTTTGCATATGGCACATAATGTCTTTAAGTCCGAACAGCAATAAATCACAACATAAGGCATGAACTCTGCTGCCCTCAACACTTTCAGGGCTTGTGGGTTGACATCCAAAATGCAAGTTCTTCCAGTTTGGACAACTTCCAGAATAGAATCAATCCTGGTTCCATAGAGATTTCCTTCATATTCCCCTGTTCCAAATACTTTTCAACTTTAATATATTTCCATTTCAGATGGTGACACAAATTTATATGCCTGCCCATCTTTTTCATCTTCTTTTGGTTTCCGTGAAGTAAATGTCACTGTAGCTCCAAATCTAGTGAGATTCAGTACTCTGAACCTGTTTATCAAGCTTCTTCGGCCCACACCTTGGGCTTCTATCAGTACTAATGTGTTTCTCTGGAAGGGGGACATTTTGGCTACCTCTTTATGTATCAGCCTTTCATGACCATCAAATTCTGCACTTCTAGTGGTGAAATACATACAAATACAACTTTTTTTTTTTCACTACTTGGGGTTCCACAGAAAGTTCCTGAGTTGTCCCATTCTCTTCTAACAAATGCCTTTCTCTTCTCTTCCAGGAACTGGCTTGGAGTGAGACAAGTGCTTCCTCCCTCTTTTACCTGGCTAGCCTGCTACCAATTTGAATCTTCTCTGTTTACAATCCGAACGATTTATCCTTTTGAAAACTTCAATCCTGTTTCTTTGTATGGTATCGGGTTATCATTGTATGGATTATAATCAAAATGATATTTTACAAATACCTGGAAGTGAGGCTCTGAGTATACCAGCCAGTTCTGCCACATTTTCATCCACATTTATTAGAAGAGCTATACCTTCAAGAATTTCATTGACTAATTGGAAGTTATTGTCACTGACAGCTTCTAGTTTTCAATCTACGAGTCTTTCAAGAGCCTTAGCAAGTGATTTCACAATAGTATTCTCCATAATCCCCTTGAGGAAAATTAGATCTCTTCTGTTCCCGTGGATGAGGGCAACTCCGTAAGGTTATCCAACACTTCCTGCATCACGGCTCCCAGCTCAGCCGCCCCAGCAGGTAGCGGCTGTTCTCCCCACACCGCTGTTCTCCTCCCTCAGCCACAGTCACCCACCGCCAAGCAGCCCCACCTACAAATTCGAAGCTCATGCTTGGGAATTGGAAATGCATACCTGCGCCCCCTTCCAGGTTTCCCATTGCATCCTGGCTCGGCCAGCCACCCGCTCAGCTTCCAGCCTCTAATGAATTTTTAATCTTAAATTTTCTTTCCCTGGCTCTAATCTAGGCCTTTATGTTTCTCTAGGCTACGTTTTCCCTGGTTTTTTTTTTCTGGCTCTCAAGAGCACAGGAATCTCATTAACTTTGTCATTCTAGTCAGGGTCCCCGCCATGTTGCCCCTGCATTGACTGAACTTGAAGTAAAAGCACCTAGTTTCGTCCTCTAATGTCACTTTTTAGTTGTGAACGTGTGCGTCTTGCCTGAACCTCAATGTCCTCATCTTCAACATGGGAATAATTGTAGATGTTTCATATGGGGAAAAAGATCTAATGAGAAAATTTAATTGGAAAAAGTATAAAAATCTGTAGGAACTGAAAATATTTGACTATACTATATCATAAACGGAATCCCACTCCCAAAGAAATCCTTCTTGCAGTTCCTTTAAGAATTAATCATTGGCCTTCTTTAACTCTCCTCTTTCTGTTGCTTTTCTCTCTGGGAACTGCCATTGCTATGTGGTCTTGGACGCGGTACTGGCTCTGCCAGTGGTCTGCGTGAGATCTAGTTCTACCCACATTCTCCATAGAAGGTCATCTCGCCCAACCTCCCCTGTGATACCACCCCCATATCCAGATCAGGCAGGTCTCCTGGCCATAGTTGCCAGGGTGAATCCTTCATTTTCAGCTGCTCAGCTTCTCCTGACTTCTGAATTCTCACCAAATTATTGTTATCCTAGTTGTGTGAGCCACTTATCCAATAACAGTATCTTTGATTATTTCATTCTTGTAAGGGCTTTTGAGTAGGTTGCCAGGGGGCATAAATGGCCATGGATTCCCCCAACATCAGCAATCCAGATTCATTTAGGTAAGGGAAGCCTAATACTTCCCATTGCTTTTACAGACTCTATGATTTATGATCCTTAGTTTCCCAAATATAAAAAAGTGATGGGTAAACAATCATATTGTACCAAGGAAGTCTGTTCACAAAAGCTGAGAAAAGATTGATTTTACATGCTCAGCACTCAGGTTTACCACTAAGACATTTAGAGGTGAGGTTTCCTGTTCCTTGGCCATAGTGACCTCACCTCCCACCCTAAGAAGAAGTTTATTCTAGTTTCCATGAAATTAAATAGGGATTAAGTGATCTCTGTTTAATAATAGTTTATACGTGTAGAGCATTTACAATATTCTAGCTATAGTTTAGAGCCTTGACATAAGTTTCTCCTCTTACTTTATGTAAATATAACTATCTGTCAAATCCAGAAATAGAGTATGTGTTTTGTAAGAGGAAGTTAATAGAGAATAAATATGTCATGGATGAAAGACTAGAATAGAAGTTATTTTATTTCTCTGCTTGCTTTCCTTCATCACATTTCAGGGCCCTGGCTCGAGGCAGCCATTGCTATTCCTACAGTCTTGACAAAGCTTATTTATGTAAATAGTGACAGCTCTTAGAAATATTGGGCAACTCTCACTAAGTTGTTATGTACTTTAGGGTCATTTTCTTCTTTAATTTCTATTACATCTTCATGAGGAATGCACCATCCATTATTTTATGAGTCTTAGAGCAGATAAGCAAATTAACACCATTGCATCTCAATCTCACAATGGTAACAAAAATCACAAACTATTAATTTTTATTGTTATTGCATTCATTATACTTTGAAATAACAAATTGTAGCAATTCACTTTGTTGAATTATGTGATTCTGATTTCTCTTTGAATCAATTTCTATTGACTGCTTTGGTTTTCAGTATAAGCTAATTCTTTACTGTTTTTTTTTAATGTCTTACATATTTTTGTTGAAAATTGAACATTTTAGATTATAATTATAGCACTTCTGAATCTTGACTTTTTTCTGGAGTGTTATTGCTATTCCTTTTTAATAACTTTCCTGGACTATGGAATTTGTCTCCCTTGTGGTGTGTGGTCGCCAATGTCTCTGTTCAGATTATTTATTCTTATTTTTACTTTTTAGCGTATGTTCCTAAGGTTACAGCCTCGTGTCTGCATAGTTTAGAGATCAGCAAATCATGCTAGCATAGTTTGTGCAAAAACACTTTGATCCAGTAATATTTCCACCCTCTAACATTGGATCCATGTGTGAGTTGGAAATTGTATCCAAAGACCAGCCAGTCCTCAAAGCTACCGTGACTTTAACTTTCCAGTGGACCCTCTGAGATTTCTCCTGCACATGCACATAGTTTTCCAGTCAGCTACAGATAAGTGGAGAGTTGCTCTTTTCTGGCTCTCTCAATTCCAGGATTTCTCTAAGTTTCTTTATGGCTTGCTGCTTGTCCCAACATGAACCATGTCCATGGGCTAGCAGATTGTAGATTTTCCTATTTTTACTAAGAATACTGCTGTGGATTTTCACCCTCGACCCCAACTCATATCTGCTCCCTCTGACACAAAGGCTTCTGGTTTTCATGCCCAGCCCCATGCTGGTAAAACTATAGTTCCCAAGCACCATTCTGGGTGGTGGAGGTATGGAAGCAGCCCCAGACAAGAAAGTCACAGTCTCCCACTGTTTTCAACAAAAGTCCTAGCATTTTTTTCATGAATAAATGCTTCTCATTTTGTTGTTTGACTTGGTCAATTTTCAGGGCCCTGAAATGGCTACTTTTGACAATTTTATACAGTTTTATTTTTGTATTTTTGGGGAGATTTGCTGGCTTCTTTACTCTGCGAAAGCTGGAAGTCTCACATTCAACCCATGTTTTGATGCAAAAATATTAATAATGTGGACCATTTGAAATTCATAAAAACCATTGCATTTTTAGGTTTTTTTTTAATTGGTAGTGTATATTCTCATTTTGACCAAACTTCTATCACTCACAAAATGTCAAAAGCATCATTTTGGAAGCAGTGATAGGAAAAAAATTCTACCTTATTTTGAGTAAGCTTCTTAGCCTTTTTCTAACTCTGATGGTAAAATATATGATTCATTCAAAAATCAACTATGACATTGTTAAGGCATTGTTAGATATTAAAAGGTTCGTGATTGCTAAGGAATTAGATGAACATATAAGTTTCAGAAAAATGTAGTCATTTCTGTTTTTTAAGAATAGTGCTCTTGCTTAGCCACAGGAAATCCATTAAGTTCTCTTTCAGTGAATAAAAAGTAGGTGAGGAATGAATTGGTGGAATAGATTTAGAGACTGAGATAGTTGATTAGATAAGTAAGTAGGAAATCAACTTTATTTCATATTTGGTTATAGGAATTGGAGGAATAGATAAAGCTTAAGGAAAGCTTGGACACAATTCAGATAACAGGGAAATCTACAAAATAGAAAACAAACAAACAAAAATATTTCTGAAGGCCTAGACACCAAAATTTGAGCTTGGAAGAGGTTGTACAAGGAGGTACTTTATATAGCATCCCTTACCTACTATACAAACCAAACTAGACAGAATTTTATCTTTTTTGTCCATAGTTGAGACTCATATCATGGCACATAAGAAGAGAATAAACAATTCAGTTGGAGTAGACAGATGTCAAAAAGGGGTTATATTTTCAAGGTCATAATCCCAGATGTTAGTCCTTAAAACTGGGAGAAAGCACAGAGGTCTTCATTTAAGAATCAGGCTGTATCATGTATGTTAGTCATGATTCATGTGTTGCTTGCCTATTTCATGCATCAGGATGCTATTCCATGCTCCCTGTACAGGGCCTGGAACAGGGTAAATAGTGCAATATTTTCTGTTGTTGAATACCTGAGAAAACTTGACAGAGTACCTAACAGATAAGACACCTGGAGTAAACCACAGTTACGTGTATGTAATATATGTCAGGCTTTTGTTTTACTTATTATGAAGATTTTAATTTCTGTTATTTTTACTTTTCCTCAGTTTTTGTGCTGCCGCTAATCCCTGCACCCCCAAATGGGGAAGTTGCAGAGTCATTCTGTTATCAATGAACTGTTTGCCGATATGCAATTGTTCCTGATATTTTTATTTTTAATGTATCATTTTTGATGATTTTAACAAAAAACAAATCAATGAATAAGTCATTCTTTACCTCATTGAGATAGTCTTATTTCTAAAAGTAAAAGTGGCAATCTGCCTTGTGGAGCTCTCATATTGCTGAGCCATCTTGGGATCATTAGCGTTAATGCTCACAATCATCTCCAAAATGGCAACTTTATAAGACCATCTGAGATGAAGTGGGGTCTTGAAGAGTAGGTACTTGGCCAATGAGTCTTAATGGGAAACAGAAATGGAAGGGCCTGGCTTAGTTGGATAGAGAAGAATGAGCGAGATCCTTGGGATATATTGCACATGAGGAAACAATCCACCATCTTTATTTCTGTTGGAAATGATATATTATTAACCTCTAGGTGACAATATCATCGCTGGGAATAAGAGGCAAGGGATTCATTTTCTCAAAGATCACCAGGGGCACCTGAGATTGGAAAAGCTGATATCCTAGGCAGGGATGGATCATTGACTTCATAGGCTCAGGAATGTTGGTCCAGCTTTGTGGACTTACTGATACTATGTTCTCTCCAGGCTTGAAAGTCAGGGTGGTTCAAAAGGAAGTAGAACATAGCAAGACTCCCCAGCATGGGATTTTAATATTTTCTTGTTTATTGTGTGGATTTCCATCCACTGATATAATACACTATGACAAGATGAACACTTACCTAGTCCATAGAGACATACCCCAGGTGCACCCTGTCCTTTATACCTCCCCACACTCAACACCCTACACCAGTAACGCTCCCTTGCCATATTTGTCAAAAAACATTCCCAACATTGTAGTTTTAACCACAGACCTGCAAATCCCCAAAGTTCACCTGCTTTTTCCCTCGACCCTTCTTCCAGTTCCATGGAGAGTCCAACACAACCCCCTCAACTTACTCCCTCTCACAGACCAGCACCATTGAACCCAATCACATTACTGCACTACTGTCATGCCCATCCACTGCCCAACCATACCCTTCCACCTTATCGTAGATTTTGCCCATATGGGCATCAGCTCACTACCCTCTACACCCTTTCTGTCTCCTGTAAACTTATCTTTTAGACTCTATTTCTATGAGTCTGCTCAATTTGCTTAAGTCATATCAGAGAGGTCATGTAAATATTTGTCCTTCAGTGCCTGGCTTTCTTCACTCAACATAAGGTCTTCAAGATTCATCCATGTTATCTCATGTCTTAATACTGCAAATGCACTACCTTCCCCCTGGTGTGGGACATGACTCCTGGGAATAAGCCTTCCTGGCATCAAGGAATTATTACCAAGTGCCAAATAGCAATGCCCCTGGACCTTAACCAAAAGGGGGAAATATTAAATATGAAAGCATTTTTATGGCTAAGAGATTTCAAACTGAGTCAGGAGGTCATTCCAGAGGTTATTCTTATGCATATCTCAACAGGACCTCATTGACTGCCTGAGTAAACAGTGCATCAAATACTGGGACTCCTGAAGGCTCTAGAGACATCCAGACACTATAAGTAGGGCAAACAGGCTCAGGAACTTGGCACCTTGTCGGTGGGACTTACTTTGGAATTTATGCTCCTCATTGTGACAGAATTAGCCTCATTTATAGTTTCCCTACACATAGCTCTTCTGCCCCTTTTATTTGAACCCATATTTAGCACTATACTTTTTAAATGTATGTCCCAGAGACTTAAATCTTTGATCTGTCCATGTGCCAGTTGAGCCCTGCATCTCAGCAGATTGCAACACTTACTCTCCAGGTCATTGGACTCACCCAGGACAACTAACAAGGAAACAGTGGTGGACAATGCTCATCCCAAGGAACAGAAAGTGTCTGCAAATGCAAACAACATAGTTCCATTCATCTGCCCCATGGGCTCTAAGTCCCCTCTCAATTAGAAACAGAGTGGGCATCACCATTCCCAAATCCTCAAGATTGGGAAATGAAAAATGGGCTAAAGTAGACTTATTATTATTCTACTATAGACTTACTACTATTCTAGCAAAGGAGAAACTTTTATCATTGATATAAAGGCAATGGCCAACAGAGGTTCTGAGGGGAGAGAGAGGGAAGAATAGGTGTAATATGGGGGCATTTTGGGGACATTGGTTTTGTCCTGTAATGTATTGCAATCACAGATACAAGAAATTATATATTTTGTCATAACTTTTAAAATTGTGCATGATGGAGTGTAAACTAAAATGTAAACTGTAGTCCATGGTTAGTAGCAATGCTTCAATAGGTGTTCATCAATTTTAACAAATGTACCACACAAATGAAGGATGTTGTTAATGTGGGAAAGTGTGTGTAGGGGGGAGTGAGGCATATGGGAGTCCCCTATATTTTTTATGTATCACTTACAAAATCTAAAGCTGCTTTAAAAATTAAAAAAATTAATAATAAAAAAGGAAGTAGAGTTTTGATAAGGCACACTTCTGGCTGACAATCTGACCCAATGTTGTGGTGGAGAGTTCCAGAGGACTATGGTCCCATTTTCAAGTTCTCATGGATACTTATAAGTCAGGAAAATTTGATAGTTGCCTGGTACCACAGGTACCCCAACTTGGTGAATATATTGCAGGCAAAAAGCTAAAAAAAAAAAATAGTGCTGTCATATGAGTGATTAGCTGGGAGAACTTGCTGGGCCTTGATGTTAGAGATAACACAGGTTCATCAGGGGTAGGAAAAACACAGAGACCATGCCCATGAGGATATGTATCAGGAACGAGGTATGGCACCCTAATCAGTGCTTGATGGAAAGACCTAGCAAAAGCATGCAGAAGCAGAGAATAGTCAAGATGTGGGAGACACAGATTGTGAGGGCCTTAAGCTGCCCTCCAGTGGCTCCAGAAGCCAGGTAATTGCAGATGGGTTCATTTACATAAATTTAAAATAGGCCAAACTAATCTATGGTGTTAAAATTCAGGAGAGTTTCTACCTTTGGGAAAAATACAAGCTATATTGACTAGGACTGGAAGGGCATGAAGAAGCATTTGAGATACTGGTAATTAACATTCTATTCCTTGATCTGGGTATTAGTTATATGAGCATGTTCATTTTGTGATAATTCCTCAAGCTTACACTTATTATTTAAGCATTTTATGTAAAAATGTTGGAACTTTTCCCAGAGAGCAGAACATATAACTAAGCAAGGAATAGTCCCCATTTTCCAGTTAGGGGTTCCTTAAAATTTCTCTCCAAAGGTCTCAGAACTGCCCTCAAATGTGAGTTGTTATGTGTCTCATGTTTTCCTTCTTTCTGAATAGGAATGTTTATTGCAGTTACTATCTGTTTAACTAATTTATGTTGGAAGTGTTAGGGACAGAAATTTTGTTTAAGCTCATAGGTCCCTGCATTATGAGGAGCCACATTCAAACTTGATGTAGAAATTGTATGATTCTGGGTTCTAAGCCTAATACCATAATTTAAAGAAACATTTTGGATGTCTTCCTTGAGGACGATGTGAGTTTTCTTTTTCTTTTCAAGTAGAAGATAAGGAAGCAAGTATTTTATGAACAAGAGAGGAGGCTGGTAAATTGTGTTATTTCTTCCTATTGTTTGCTGTCTATAGTAAGCTATCCCACTTTTTATAAGTGATGAAAGATGATTATACTTACCAATCCCACTGTAATCAGGCTTGACATGTGACTTGTTTTTTTAAAATATATTTATTATTTATTTTTAAAAGATACTTAGATTGCATAAAATGCTACATTAAAAAAAATATAAGGGATTCCCATATGCCCCACTCCCCATACCTCCCACTTTTCCCAACATTAACAACTTTCATTAGTGTGGTACATTCATTGCAATTGATGAACACATTTTGGAGTATTGCCACTAAGCATGGATTATAGTTTACATTGTAGTTTACACTCTCTCCCACTCAATTCTGCAGGTTATGGCAGGATATATAATGGCCTGTATCTGTCATTGCAAAGTCATTCAGGCCATTCTGAGCCTGAAAATGCCCCCATATTACACCTCTTTTTCCCTCTCCCTGACTTCAGCACCTCCAGTGGCCACTATTGGCACATCCATGATATAATTTCTTCCATTGCTAGAATCACAAAAAGTCTATAGTAGAATACCAGTAAGTCCACTCTAGTCCATATTTTATTCCCCAGTCCTGAGGATTCTGGGATGGTGATGCCCACTCCACCTCTAACTGAGAGGGGACTTCGATCCCATATGGCTGCTGGAGGAGAATTTCTTGCTTGCATTTGTAGACACTCTCAGTTCCTTAGTGTGGTGGTTGTCCACCTCACCTCCTTGTTAGTTGTCTTAGGTGATTCCAATGAACTGAAGAGTAGGTGTTGGAATTCCGCTGAGGCTCAAGGCCCAGCTTGCATATGGACAGCCCAGAGATTCAAGTCTCCTGGACGTACACCTACAAACTCCAGCACCAAGTATAGGTTCAAATAGAAGGGAGAGAAGAGGCATGTGTAGAGAAGTCACACCTGAGTCCAACTCTGTCACACTCGGGAGCAAAAATTCCAAAGTAGGACCCACTGGCAAGGTACCAAACTCCAGAGCTATCTGCCATGACCATAGGACCTGAGTGTCTCCAGAGCCCGAAGGAGCCCCACTATGTGGGGTAGTATCTACCTTGGCAGTCTATGAGATCCTGCTGAGACGTGCATAAGCGTTACCTTCATGATGACCTCCTGACTTACTTTGAAGTCTCTTAACCATATAAACTCATTTGCTTTACCTTTTCCCCCTTTTATTCAAGGTCTTTTTCCAGTTGCATCACCAGCTGGTGGTTGGTAGTAACATGTGACTTGTTTTGGCTAATGATGTGAGAGGAGAAGTAACAAGTGAAATTCTGAGCAGAAGCTTGAAAAGCAACTCTGTGGTTTCATTCTTTTCCCTCTGCTATTAGCCTTACATACCTTTAGTCATGAATACTTCCTCGCCTTGGATTTCAGAACGAAGAAAGTGAATCACAGCCAGCACCAACTAATCAATATTAAGTTAACAGGAACAAGAAGTAAACTTTATGAACTGATATGCTGTGTTTGTTTGTTACCACCACATGATTCAGTAAAAGTGGCTAACACACAATTCACAAAAGTATTTTTTCATTCATTAAAATTTTTCAGTTAGCTTTGTTTTAAAAACTTGTTTTGATACCTGCATATGATAATAATCAAATCACTTAGATGTTTCTAATATATTAAAGAGTCATATTCCCCTCAAACCCCAACTTCCATTTGCCAAATATAATGGAATTTCCCATTTTCATCATATTATACTCAGTTCTCAGAAGCACCAATGAATTGATTACTTCTACCTTTTAAAAGTACTCTCCTCTGGTAAGTATGAGGATTCTATATTCTTATGTCCTTCCTTCTATCTCATTAATTCTTCCCTCCATTCTGCTTTGCTAGGTACTTCAAACTGAATTATAAATGCTAAGGTTCTTTAGGGCTCAGTTCAGGCCTGTCTCTCCTCTGTTTTTACTCTTTACTCCTAAATGTTATTTCCATCTTCATAAGTTTAAATATCACTTGTATGCCGATGGTCAGAAAATTACATTTCTAAATGTCAAACTCAATAATCTAAATGAAAAGTCGACCTCAATCTTTGATGTCTTAGAGACATTTCAAACCAAAAGTGTAACACTATATTTTTTTACTTTATTATAATTGTAGTTTTTTTTTCCAGTTTATTCTTAAAGAGGATTTAAATTACATAAATTTTATATCCAAAAAAAAAAAAGGGGGAGGGAAGTGGATCTGGCTCAAGTGGTTGGGCTCCCGTCTACCATATGGGAGGCCCTGGGTTCGGATCCCAGGGCCTCCTGGTGAGGGCAAGCTGACCCATGTTCGCAGAGAGCTGACAGCCTGCACCCAAGCCTGTGGAGAGCTGACAGCCCATGCCGCTGGAGAGCTGGCACAGCAAGATGATGCAACACATATTGAAGGATAGGACAGGTGGGTAGTGATATTACTGGGTTTGGTGGTGCAAGGTTTACAGGTGGGTAGATTAGGAAAGGTGGGTTAGAATACCCAGGAAACTGGGGGGAGAAATGGGAGGGGGACTAGGTGAACATGAGATTTGTGGGTATGATGTTGAAAGTGCAGGAGTGGGAATGCTCTTATGGCAAGTATGACAAGGTAGTGTCACTGGTTTAGGGTGTAGGTTGGGGGGTATTCAGGAAGGGGTGCATCTGAAGTAGGCTTCTGGGGAGTGTGTGAATGTTCATCCTGTCACAATGTGTTGTGTCAGGGAGTGGAGACCCACACAGTGAGTGGGAAGGAGATGGACCCCGTCTTTGGGAGGACCGATTCACCCAGAAACAGACGGGTGGGTGTCTCTTCGGAGCAAGGGTGGATCCTAATAGGAGAGCATAATCAGCATGGCAAGACCTTTTGTTGCATGTAACTATGAATCTTGCCATCCAATGAGTCAAGACAGGGGAGTGTCATGTGCCCCAGGGGGAAGGGGAGGAAGGAACAGAAAAGATCAAACAGGGGGTATTTAGTGCTCATGGGAAATGTTTTTCATTACCTTACAGTAATGGACACAGGACATGGTAAATATCATTAAACTGTACCATCTAAATTGTAAACTATACTGTAAACCATTGACAATGTTTAGTAGCTATGTTTCACTAACTGTATAACAGTTAGAACAATGCTACCATCCACATAAAAAAGGTTTTAATATGGGGTGAGGAAAGGGGAAGGAGGTTGGGCATATGAGTATTCTAGTATTCTGTGTGTGACTTAGCTGTGACCTAAAACTTCTTTGAAAATTAAATGAAAATTCGGGAGACACTGGGGAGTGAGAGCGGGCAGGTGCCACAGTACAGACTGGACACCCAATAATGCAGTGATAAAAGGAAAAATGCTAAAAAAAATTTTTTTAAATTATTTTGTTTTTTCCCATTTTCTGAATATCCCAATTCTTTAATTTTATTTTGTTTCTAGTGTTTTTTTTAAGTTTCCACGTATTTTATCTCTTATGTTTAAACATCTTTATTATTTCATTTTCCTATTAATTGTATTTGGCTATTATAAGGGCTTCATCTTCAAGGAAGGTTTGGATCACAGAAGGGTTACAGAGGGGGAAGGAGAGAATCATTGGTGGGGGGTGTCTGGGATGAGGGTTTCATGGGAGGAAGTTCACCTGAATATACATGAAAGATATATAAAATTGTTCAAATGATCAAGGGGTAGAGCATGGTCACAGTGGGTAGACAATCACTCAATAAATGAGGGAATACTGAATTCCCAGCCTGGAGAGCTCTGCCGCATTCTCCAAGGGAGTAGCAACTGTCCCTCGAGTGCAGGGGCAGTGTCTGGAAAGGGAGGATGGTCCACTGATGGGTTCTTGTTATTGATGACTAGCATTATGAGTCTTTGTTCTTGTAATTGAAACTTAACCTACTGTTATGGGGTGCCCAAGGGTTGCCACCTGTGAGCCTGCTTCTTGCTCAAATGTGGCCTCTCTCTAAGCCAAACTCAGCATATGAATGCATTACCTTCCCCCCAACTCCTGGGGATGAACTTCCCTGGCAACAAGGGATTAATACCAAGTGCCAACTGGCAATGTGACTGGAAAAAGACCTTGAATAAAAGGGGGAAAAGGTAAAGAAAAATGAGTTCATGTGGCTAAGAGACTTCAAAGAGAGTCAGTAATTCATCCCAGAGGTAACGCTTACGCGCACCTCAGTAGGATCTCATAGAAAGATATCTTTGGTGATATCTCACCCAAGTGGATATCACCCCATGCAGAGGGGCTCCTGAGGGTCCTGGAGACACCCAGGTCCTATATAAGGGGGAATAGCTCCAGAGATTGATGCCTTATCAATGGGCTCTACCTTGAAATCAGTGCTCCTGAGAGTGACAGAGTTGGACTCAAATAAGTCCTCCCTGCACATGGTCCATCAGTCCCTTCTATTCAAACCTATATGTGAGGCTGGAGTTTGTAGGTGTACTTCCAGAGACTGGAGCCTCTGGCCTGCGCATGTGCCAGCTGTGCCTGGAATCTGGTGGAGCTGCAACTCCTACTCTACAGCTCAGTGGACTCACCCAAGTCACCTGGTGAGGGGACGATGATGGACAACGGCCATCCCAGGGAATGGAGAGAGCCTGCAGCTGCAGGCAGGATAATCCCATCCACCGTACGCATGGCATATAAGCCCCTGCTCATTTGGAGGTGGAGTGGACATCACCATGCTAAACTCCTCAGGATTGGGGGAAGAGCTATGGACTGGAGTGCACTTAATGGTATTCTGTTGTAGACGTATTGTGACTCAAGCAATGGAAGAAATTACAACAGTGAGGTGGAGCCAGTGGCCACTGGATGCTTTTGGGGCAGGGAAGGGAAAAGCAGTTGTAATACAGGTGCTTTTTCAGGACTAGGGAATTATCCTGAGTGACATTACAACGACAGATATAGGCCATTTTACATCAGCATATAACATGCAGATCAGTGTGGGAGAGAGTGTGGTCTACAATGTGAACTATGGTCCATGCTTAGTGGCAAAGCCCCAGGATGTGTATATCCATTGCAGATGATGAGGCAGAATAATGAAAGATGTTTATGTGGGATGTTATGGAAGGTGTGGGAGGTGGGGAACATGGGAATCCCTGTAATTTTTGTGTAACATTTACGTAATATAAGCATCTTTTAAAATATAAAAAAAAAGTAAAAAAAAACAACAACCATATTTGATGTGGTGTCTTGAGCTTCTAAAATGGTAGGAGCTATGTGTATGTTTGTACGTGTGTATGTGTCTGTATCTGTGTAAGCTAATTTTTTAAAATAAAACCTATTGTCTATTAAAGTCAGAATATATTTGTCTGGAGGAATCATTTTCAGCCTGAACTTCCTCTGTGTAAGAAGAACAATTCCCAGGATGAAGAATCCCTGACTCCAGAAGGACTCAGAAGGGAGCTTGGCCAGAGAACTATCCCAGGTCTCTGGGTCACATCTTAGCAGGTACCTGCTCTTAGCAACCCAACCCCAACTGCCTCTGATGCAGGTTAATATATGAAAGTATAGGGAAGGCTGCTGGTCAGAACAAAGCTGTAACCATCACAGCTGAGACCTAGCAAAGAACAAGGCTACGAGACCCTGCCCAGAAAGCTCCTGGGGGAAGGCAGCTGCTTGAAAGCAAAGTGTAACATTACAGCCAAAAAGCCTGCCGAGACCCTGGTTCTGAGGTCCCATTTGAAACTCATGGACTCAAAAGAAGCCCCAGATGACTCCAAACAGAAAGTCTTCCCCATTGGTGCCCTGAAAGCTGACAGGTGAAAGTAGAAAGGCAACCAATCAGGACAGCAAATAGCTGAGGTCCCTCCTTAATATGGGGAGGGGGAGGAGGAAAGACCAGCATTAAAAGGACCCCAGCTCTAGCCACGTGGCATGTCTCCTCACGTGGAGTATGCCCGCACCCATGTCTTGAGTGTATACTTTCCCACTCTCCTTTCTCAATACACCCTTTTACTTGCCTCATTAACCTTGTGCATCTTTAAATTCTTTCTCGCCATGTAGCCAAGAACCAAGAACCCAGCTGCCAAAAACACTTCTTGTGGGGAAGCTCCTGAGCTCTAAGCCTTCATCCAGTATAAAGGGCTCTAGCAGGGAGCTCAGCTTTCAGTAATTCAGCTGAGCCTGAAGGTTAAAAGGACTTAAAGTTTGTCATTCATCCCTTGGGAAACCCAGGAAAAAGGAAGTGTCTGAGTGGCTTTTGTGAAAAGTGGCCAAGGCAGATTACCCCTCTCTGTACAACAGGGAAGTTAGATTCGCTGATGGTTCTAAGACACTGGGTGAACCTGCACTTTTAAGTCTCCAGCAACTTCTACAATCAAAGAACTTCAGGAAGAGACCACACTTGAAAAGTCATCTAATCCAACCTCTCAAACATACTGAAATTACCAAGTAAAGTGCATTCCAAAGTAAAGATTCTTTACCTTCTACCCACTTGGCCAGTCTGCACATTCGGGAATGGCTTCTTGAAATCCAGGCATTTTCAGAAAGTGCTGAGTGTCTCTGGGTGTCCAAGTTCTCCAGAAATGGTCTGCCTGCTGCCTGTGCAACCCAGCTCCCTCACCTCCATCCATCCCCTCAGCCATACATGGGTACCTTCCCCTGCACAGGAGGCAAAGTGAGTCGGGGGCATTTATTGTTCCTGGAGAGTCCCAAGGTCATGACCTCTGGGACCTGGGTTCTGCCTTTGTCTCCAGTTAAACAGTAGGCAGGACAAGTAAATCAAGAAAAGACTTGAATTTGGATAGAGCTCTTTTAAGAATTTTCATTTGTTAGCTTAATATTACCATCCAGAGGTATGAGAATATATTCTGAACAAACACAAAAAGAGTCAAGACACACCAAATATAAACTCACTAATATGACTCATAAATCTCCCTCTATCACCTTCAGAGAAATTCTCCTGTTCATAAGTTGCAATAAAGCTTAAGTCTGATTGTCAAAATAAATAAATAAATAAATAAATAAATAAATAAATAAATAAATAAATAATACTTAGCTCCTTTTCTGCTGAATTGGCAATGACAACTTGGCTGTCTCTTTACTGAGCAGCCCCATAGAGGTGCCTAGTGAGCAAAATGTAAAGAAGCACTTAAGACCCTGAGAGTGCCTCCTTAAATGTACTCTAGGCACCTCACTTGCCTCACCCTAGTCCCAGCTGTGGGTGGAGTGTTTGTTTAAATCATTCCTATATGCTCTCAGCATGTGTAGCTCCTCATCATCTTTGACTGGACTACAGCACAAGATTTCAAACTTATTTTGCTTTCTCTAAAGCTTCAAGTACAGCTTACTTTCTTCCAATAGGAAGTCCACATTATAGCAGGAATGAACTTCCCAATATGTCAATTTATTCTGTCACATTTCTGAGAAAACCTCTCCATCAGCCCCTCCTAGTTTCCCTGCTCTTTTGGACCTTTTGTGCGTGTAGGCAATAAAGTGACCATTCGCTGAAAGTCTTTGTTGTGCCTGAGCCTGTGTTTCCATGGCTCACAATATATGAACTCACTCCACAGTGGTAAGAAATGTCTATTTATTTATTTATTTATTTATTTATTTATTTTTAGAGATTTATTTTATTTATTTATTTCCCTCCTCCCCCTCATTGTTTTGTGCTTGCTGTCTGCTGTCTGCTCTTTGTGTGTTCTTCTGTGTGTGCTTGTCTTCTCTTTAGGCAGCGCTGGTATGGCAGTTTTGCATTATTTATGAATTCCAAAAATAGACATTGAATTATGTTTGTAAACTGGTATTTTCCTTTGGGTGTATTAGAGTGTATTGGAATCAGAGGTTTCACTTTTTCTTCATTAAATAATGATTAAGGCTTTGATTGAGCCACGTCAGTAGGAAGTTGAGTCCCTGACACCTGGGTGGGCAGGGTCTCACAGAGAAACCACACCGCAGAGAAGGGAGGTTGGAGTTTTTGAGCTGGAGCCCAGGAAGTAAGCACACAGAGGAGCTTGTTCTTGTGGAAAGAGAAAAGGCCCCAGGTAGAGAAATAAGCAGTTTGCTTGATAGTCTGCAGCTGGCCTTGTGGAGACAGTAGAGGAGCTGAGCCTGGAGAGAAGCAAGCCAAGGGAAAAGAGGAACCCAGGAAGCCTGAACCTTCACAGACATCAGCAGCCATTTTGCTCCAACACGTGGCAATAGACTTTGGTGAGGGAAGTAACTTATGCTTTATGGCCTGGTAACTGTAAACTTTTATCTCAAATAATTACCCTTTATAAAAGACAACAGATTTTATTATTTTGCATCAGCACCCCTTTGGCTGACTAATTCAACCAGGAACTGAACCTGGGAACTTCAAGAGTGGGAGAGAGGTGCTCAATCTCTTGCGTCAACTCAGCTCCCTGGTCTGCTGTGTCTCTTATTGTCTCTCCTCTGTGTCTGTTTATTTTGTGTCATCTTGCTGCGCCAGCACTCCGTGCAGGCGAGCACTCCTGTGCAGGCCAGCACTCCAGGTGAGCAAGCTCTCCACTTGGGCCAGCTCACTGCATGGGCCAGTTCGCCTTCACCAGGAGAACCTGGGAATCAAACTCAGAACCTCCTATATGGTAGATGGAAGGCCAAATCACTTGAGCCACATCAGCTTCCCAATAAATGAATATTGTTGTTTTAGGTTGCTTGCTTTTAGAGTAATTTTCTACATACCACAGATAACATGTGAAAAAGAATTCAGTTTATCATTATATGATCAGAGCTATGGTTAAGGAACTGCCCAAAGCAGAGTTACTGCAGTTCATAGTCACACTGTGTAAAATAGTCCACTATAATTCTATTTGAATGACTCCTTTTTAAACTTATCTCAACAATGTATGGCACTCATATGTGTGAAATATATCAAGCACCACTAGTAGGACCTATAAAAGTATTGCAAAATCATTTCTTTGCACAACAAATATTCTTCAAAGTAGGAATAATATGTAAGGCCCAGGAAACCAGGCAATGCTAGCCCGGGTTATTCAATGAAATAAATATCAGTTTAGTCCCTTGAGGACATCAACTCCTGAAGCCAAAAGATTTGTAAAATGAAATTTCAGGACAGGATAAGAGTCATAGGCAAACCAAACATGTCCAAGGAAATCGAGAATAGGGGCCATTCTCAGCCCAGGGCATCAGAGAAGCTCTTGAGTGATAAACTTAATGAATCTTGAGGGATAAATAGGGGTTAGTCAGGAGGACACAGAAAAGATATTTTAGGTGGGAACAGCGTGTGCAAAGACTTGAAGATGTAAGACCAGCCTTAGAGTGGGTCATATAATCATTGCTTTCTTATGATTTAGGTGGAAATGGATTGCACATGAAAGAACATGTCCTACACTGTGTATCAGCCACAGTGTTAAGGATTTTTACAAGCACTGTCCAACTTAATTTGCCAATTCCTATGATAATCTTGTGAAGTAGGAACAAATATTATCACCTTTATATAGACATTAGGTAACTGTGGATATGCGTTTTGAACTTATTTGTTCTTATAGGTATGCACATACGTCTACACAGAGATTTGTCTGTACGCTCACAAGTACATCAGTACACATGAGAATGAGTCAGTTAAATCACAGGTATGGGAAGGGTTAATAGAAGCTTCATCTTCTTCCCTTGAGGGTGAAAGAGAGGCCCTTTGTGTCCCTCAGGCCCTGAATGCCCACCTCCTCCACATCTTGAGCAACAACCTGAAAATATAACTGGACACAGAGAACCAACCTTTCTATCAGTTCCTTCCTTTTCCCTCTACTCATTTCTTTGTTGCTGTGTCTGCCTCTCTTTCAGATTTGCTCTGTCTCAGTCAGTACAAGCTTCCTTCTTTCCCTTTGGACTTATTTCAAAGAATAGGTAAGTACTGGCTGCTTGAAGGAGTTTGGATAGAACTAGGATTTGGAGTGAAAGAGGGAGTGAATGAAAAGATCAGTCTCCCATCTTCTACTGGCCACAGGCTGTGCACTATATTCTCTTCTGACCATGTTCCATTTATAAAATGAAGTCATGGTCTCCAGTACCTGGTTTTATGTTCCATTGAATAGACACCAAAAGAATAGAAGAGATGGACAATTAAGCAACTGGGTCAGAATTGCCACAGCTAGTGATTTATAGATAGCATCTTTGACTGACATGAGACAAGGGCTCATAACCCTAACCTAAGGGGTGGAAAAAATGGCTATGTGTATATGCCTAGGTGTGCTTTTCATAGTTTTCATGCTTCTGTTTATTTCTGCCTGTGTGTTCTTGTTTTCACTGTGTGGTCTGACAGCTAAAGATTATAGTGATAATATAAAATATAGGGAAGCGGGTGTGGCTCAATCGATAGAGCTCCCGTTTACCATATGGGAGGCCCCGGGTTCGCTTCCCGGGGCCTCCTTGTGAGGGCAGGCAGGCTCGCGCGGCATGGTGGGCTCATGCAGCAAGACCTCACAGCAAGAGGGAGATAAGCAGACATGGAAAAGACACACAGCGAATGAACACAGCAAACACAAGCAGCAAGGGGGGGATAAATAAATAAATAAATAAATCTTTTAAATATATATATATATATATAAAATATAATTCATTGACAAGCAGGTATACTTAATGCATGCTTGCTACGTGTCAGGCACTGCAACAGGATTAATTTTGGGTTTGCTTATTTTGTTCTAATAACAACTGTGAGAACCAGGAATATTAATCCTTTTTCATAAATGAAGCACCTGAGGATCAATAGTTAAGTAATTTGCACAAGTTTACCTTGTGAAGCCAGAATTAAAGTGCCTGTATTACTGGCTCCAGAGTAAGCCCTCTGCACTCTTTGTGTGTGTGTATGCATACATCTGCCATAATAACATCACCACATCCAATGAAATTAAGCTAATTCCTTCATATCATCTATTGCTTAGTTCATGTTTAGATCTCCACTGTCATTCATTAACTGTCTTCTATACTTCGTTTGTTTAAACAAAATCCTATCAAAGACCAATGGCGTTTGAGTTTTAGTTCTCTTAGATTTATCTTAATCTGAGAAGGTATTTCCTTTCCTGCCTCTCTTTCCCTTTTTTAATGATTTATTGAAAAGACCAGACTGATTGTCTTGTAGTTTGTCCCACATTGTGGATTTATGTGATTGTAGAATGACAAACCTGAGAAGGTGCATGCATACCAAAATGTGTGTGAATGTTTTTTGGATGATGTATGAACATGTTGTATTTCAGTGCATGGAAATATAAAACTCAAAGGAGACATTTCCCCACATATGTGTGAATAAAGGATGATCTCATACAAGCTGGGAAGCTGTGGTTCAAAGTATATGGTATGAGGATTTTGCTGCCATATATTATTGAGTATGTGCCTAGCAGAGGAGAGAGGCTTTCAAATGAAGGCTGATCAGCCCAAGCAGGTCTTTAATGCTGTCAAGAGATGAATTCGAGGTCCCACACTGGAAAGAGAACTGTGGTGAAGTTATCTGAGCTGCAGAACACAAATACTTAGCAAGTGTGGCAGCTGGGCTACAGTAAGCTGTCTGAACTCTGGACTGTGCCCCAGAACCTAGAACATGTGAATTATAGTGACACGCTAGAAGAGGGTTCTACTGAAAGAAGAAATTTGCTTTTACTTATAGATAAGGGAGGAGTTCAAAAGAAAAAGTATTATTTTGTTTTTCTTCTGCCAAATGCAGGAAAGAGGAGAAACTCAACCTTGGTTTGGGAGAATGAAGGTATTGTGAGCATGACTTCTTATCTCATAAAGAGGTAAAAGGGGGTGTATTAGTCAGCCAAAGGAGTGCTAATGTGAAACACCAAAAATGAGTTGGTCTTTATAAAGGGTATTTATTTGGGGTAGAAGTCCACAGATACCAGGCCATAAAGCATAAGTTTCTTCCCTCACCAAAGTCCAATGTCACATGTTGGAGCAAGACAGCTGCCGACATTTGCCCAGGGTTCAGGCTTCTTGGATTCC
>JAQZBX010000111.1:0-22561 GCA_029593785.1 Cabassous unicinctus | reverse complement strand
GCCTGTTTCCTCCACAAGGTCAGCTGTAGGCGATTAGGCGAACAGTTCGCTTCTCTTCTCCTGGGGCCTTCTTTCCAACATCAAAGCTGCTTCTCCAAGACTGCTTCAACTCTGTTCTTTGCCTTGTCTTTTATATTCAATTCCCCACCCACCAGGGGGTGGGGCTCAATGCCCTACTGACTGACATGGCCCAGTCAACGCCCTAATCATAATTCAATCATGCCCAGATTAACAGATTAGATTACAGGCATGATCCAATTATATTTTTGGAATTCATAATTACAAATTCCCCAACGGTTACAGGGGGTTCAGGGGTAAGACTAAACATGATTGCTGGCCTTGTCAAGTTAAGAATCTGAGGGATATAACTATCACACCTCTCATATTAGCACTGATACCAATAGTTTCTGGTTGTGCTGTATGGCTATATGTAAAGTAAAAATAGCTTTCTGTGTATGTACAGTAAGGGATTACTAGAAAATAGAGAGGATGTACAACCTATTATTTAAAGGAAAAAATCCATGAGTAAAGGTTTGGGAATTTACAAAGCATGTGACTCTTACAGAATCCAGTCATGAAAACTTTTATGTCCTCCTGGTGGCCTCTGTTTTCTGTGGCTGTTGTTTGTGTGTGTGAGAGAGAGAGAGAGAAAGAGGAGTGGTGAGTTTACTTTTGTGTAAGGTTATGTGTGGGTAAAATATATGAGAGTAAAATGTATTAAAGAATATAAGCATGGATCAGGGTATGTCTAAATTGTACATATTCAATTTGAAGGTATCCAAGAGAGTATGTTTCTTGGAGTTCAGTGGCTATCTAGGATAATATGTGTTCATAAAGAAGCAAAGTATTTTTTGGACAGAAATCTTGACTGATAATGTTACTAAATCAAAAGGATTAAGATATTGTACATCTCTGAGTGATGGAAATTGTTTCTTTGGAGGAACAAGGGCATATTATCCTTAGCTATCAAGGACTTTTCTAATTCATATTTGACTTAGAAGTGGTACCAACATAGTATAGAAATTCATATAGTGTTTGTTGAAATAAATTCAATTTTGGATGGTAGTAAAGGGGTGTTGAGCTCACAATTCTAAAGCCACAGTCATCAAGTAGCCTTGAAAGGAATGAGTAGTTGCCCTGAGGCAGAGATGGATATTCCACAGTAATAGAGCAAGCAGCTGTTAAACAGTGATGATCATAAAGGCATATAAATTATAATCTATCAACCTATGCAAAAGTACGTCCTGTAATCAGTTAACTGGTATCACTATGAGTGTATAATGGAAAGGGTGATGGTAGCCAGTCTGGAAGGCTTCTGAAATTGTGAAGTCCAGTGGGGTTGGTCAAAAGAGAGAAAAAGTTCCCTTTAGTTAGAAAGACCACATACCAACTGTGTCTTGAACAATCCTGGTTTATACATGTTGCCTGCAATCATTACTAACCTCAACCTTTATTCACTCTCAAATGCATATTACATTAACTAATTATATTGAAACCCTATTTTAGGTGTCAATAATGTTGAGTGGTTGGAAATGAGATAGTCATCACATGATTCTAACTACCGCTTATCACTTTCTGTCTTCAAGGTCTGGACCTTGTGCCATTCCAGTTTGCAATGATCAACCTGAGCAGTTCCAACTCAGATCCCTTCATTCTGGTGGGGATCCCAGGTTTGGAGCAATTCCAAGTATGGATTGGGATTCCTTTCTGTGCCACCTACATTGTGGCTGTTTTAGGAAACTGTGTCCTTCTCTACCTCATTGCAGTGGAGCGCAGCCTTCATGAACCCATGTTCTTCTTTCTCTCCATGCTGGCCAACACCGACCTTATCTTGTCCACAGATTGTGTGCCTAAAACACTCAGTATCTTTTGGCTTGGGGCTCGAGAAATCACCTTCCCAGGGTGCCTTACACAATTGTTCTTCCTCCATTACAGTTTTGTTTTAGATTCAGCCATTCTGATGTCCATGGCATTTGATCGCTATGTGGCAATTTGTTCTCCCTTGAGATATACAACCATCTTGATGCCCAAAACTGTCCTCAAGATGGTTGTGGCCATCTCCTTCCGAAGCTTCTGCATCACCCTGCCAGTTGTATTCCTGCTGACACGCCTGCCTTTCTGCAGAACACACATCATCCCCCACATGTACTGTGAGCACATAGGAGTGGCCCGACTTGCCTGTGCTGATATCTCCATCAACATCTGGTATGGCTTTTGTGTTCCCATCATGACAGTCATATCAGATGTCATTCTCATTGCCATTTCCTACATCTTCATCCTTTGTGCTGTCTTTCATCTCCCTTCTCAAGAAGCCCGCCAGAAAGCCCTTGGCACCTGTGGTTCCCACGTCTGTGTCATCCTCATGTTTTATACACCAGCCTTTTTCTCCATCCTTGCCCATCGTTTTGGGCACAATGTCTCCCGCACTTTCCATATCATGTTTGCCAACCTGTACGTTGTTATCCCACCTGCTCTCAACCCCTTTATCTATGGGGTAAAGACCAAGCAGATCAGAGACAAGTTCATACTTTTGTTTTCTACCAAGGATGCAGGTTGATTGTCCACGGGCAATGGAAAGAGTGGAATAAGTTCATAGTGTATATAAGTGTGGCAAAAATTTAAACAATCAAATACTATTTAAAGGAAGAACTGCCTGTAGATGCTTTTGTGTACCAGGAAAGTGGTATAATCTATATGAGATGGTTTTAAGGATAAAAAAAATAATCCCTCATGACTCTTCACTTCTTTGCTTGTGGAATATTAAATCGTACAGGATATAATTAGAAAGAAGGGGTTGAAAGCAGAAAGCTGAATTATTCCAAATGGAAAATGCAATAGGAATTTGGAAATTGGAGATTTACAGACAGGATGAGACAATAAGATGACTGATTTCAGACAGAAACATACTGAAGAAGAGAGTCTAAGAATAAACAATTCAGTGAGAAATTTCTCATTGTGGGGTTAAGAGATGGATAATTAAGACATTTCCCATAATTTTCAATTCTAATTATTGTCCATTTTTGCTTCACTGCAATTCTCTTTAAATGCCTCAACCACCCCAAAAGTCTTTAAACACAAGTCTGCACTAAGCAAACAGTTTTAATCTTAGTGCTACAATGGGAATGAAAGAAGTAGAATATTGATCTAGGCACACGTTGTTGGCCTAGGACTGTGAGAGGAGGGCAGCTGCTAGGCTCCAGGCCACATTAGGGAGGTGAGCTGCAGAAGTAATATCCAGAAAATCATAAGCCCTGAAAATAGTTCGAAATCTGGGAAAAGGGCTAGATTTCCCACAGCTCATAGGTGTGACCTCAAGTCAGTTCATTTGGATACTAAAGTAAAAATTTCATACCATTGGTCTGGGACACATGGGAAACTCTTATCTACAGACTATATTTACTTGATTGTGAGACAGAATCCATTACTAGACATATTCTGGCAGTGGTGGTAGGGGTCAAACTGGGGAACACTGCAATAAAGTAACACTTTGGTTAGAAGTACCCAAGTTTCATAAGCACTGGAATTGAGAAAATATAATCAGTTGTGAACAATGAAGGGTCCTAGAAGCATAATCTTAAAATATTATGAATTTAGAGTTAGTCTAGTCTAGTGAGTTTTTAACCCTATGGTAAGGAGCCAGGCTTCCAAAGTTGTCTAGAGGTGTACCACAAGATGTATGTATATGAAATTTCTTGTTGTTTTCTCTTATCTACACCACAGCAGATCAGCCATTATCTACTTCATGTAACAAGTGTCCAATGAAGATTTTATTTGAAAAATAGTTTTCAACAATAAATATGTTTTGAAAATCATTGATTCATTTAGGAATTATTTAGTACCTGCTATATACCAAATGTTATTGTAAACATTTATGATACCAGATTGTTTTCAAGGAGCTTGTATTCTAGGGAGAGTGACTGATAAGAAGTAAGAAAACAAATTAATTAACTAATTAAAATGGTGATAAAACCAATGAAAAAATGAAACTGAATTATGTGATCGAACACATTGTGCAAGGAGGACAATGGCACAAAGGAAAGATCCTGGGGCTTGAATCAGTTGGACATGAATTGAGGACAGAAACAAGGGTTGCATGGTTAGAACAAAGTGAGTCAAGTGAGCCCGGGGAAAGGTAGCGGATGAGGGTGGTATGGGAGCAGGGTCACCTTCTATGGTCTCCTCTTATCAAAACCTACTTCTGGGTTGAGGAAACTGGAGCCAGACAATGAAAATAATTAGTCCAAGCACTCAGCAAAAAAGCTATTAAAGGGGAATTGGAAAAAAAATCTGCAAACTCCCAATTCAGTGATATTCCCATTGAATATTGCCTCATTCTTATGGAAACTGAATCCAGAAGGGAAAAATAATCTAGGATCCAGAGTCTGTTTTTTCTTTTTTATGTGAACTGTAATTGTCTTAAATTAAGCCACATCCATTTAATGAGGATTCTACTTTCTGTTCCATTTGGTAAAAACGCTCACAGATATCATGAGATGACCTCTTCTTTTCTTTTCTTCTGGTTATTTCCACTTTGCCAAGAACATGGACTGGCCAAGAACTGATGATCTGAAAGATTACTGAAGGAATGATAAATAATCATGTCTGAGCTCAGATATTTTAAAATTACATACTCCTTTCATCCTACTAGGGACTGAAACCCATGTTTACTCCGTGACATGCAGGAATGGCTCCCATGAAAGCCAAATGGCCTGGAAAAAATGGTAAAGGAGAGGGCCATCTTCTGTACTGTTTCCTTATCCTCCTCCCATCCCCTATGCTTGGCCCAATGATTTGTCATTATTTTTCTACCCTTCCTTCCAGAAGAGTCTATTTATTTTTATGGCTTTAACTATTGTCTCTTTGCTGGTAACTTCAGACTCTTTTTTCCAAGTTTTAACTTTAGAGGACACATTCAAGCATAAGTAGATGGTGGGTAGGTAGGTGGTGTCCACAGAACAATCACACTAGCTAAAAAAAGTAGATATATGAAGAGAAAGTCTTTAGATGAGCTCATCTTAACTTATCTATAATAAAGAACCTGTTTTCTAACAAATTTCTCAAAATTCTGGATTGATATTTTTGAAAAAAAATTACAAGAAAAATAGAGACATAAAAATACAAATGTCATTTCTTTTATTATATTAAAAAGACAGAAAATGTCTTTGCTTCCTTAATCAATACATCCCTGCAAATAACACACTCTAGTTTCAGCACTTCACAATCAATTATGGCTGCAAAATGGAATTCAAGAGAGCAGTTGTTGGCTCAAGTGATTGAACTCCCACCTCTCACATGAGAGTTCCCAGGTTCTGTTCCTAGTGCCTCCTGAAAAACAAAAGCAAAAACAAAAACAAATAACAAGCAAAACAAATGAAAAAACCAACTCAGGAAAGCTGAAGTGGCTCAGTGGTTTAGTGCCGGCTTCCCACGTACGAGGTCCTGGGTTCACTCCTCGGCCCCGGGTACCTCAAAAAAAAAAAATATATATATATATAATTCAAGATATGAGGAATCAAAATTCTGAGTAAAGAGAGTACAAACTTGTTTGGTCTTCATTTCTTCAAAACCATTTCCAACATCATCAGTTGGTTTACTACTACAGTCACATTCAGAATAAAAAATGTCTTGAACAATCTTTTTTTTTCTGTAGATTCACTCAACATTTCTTGGGTGAATATTCCAGTAAAGCTTAGCATTATAAATGTCACAAATTTTACTTTCCTAATTGAGGTAATGATGTTAAACTTATTGTATTAATCAGGATTCTCTAGGGAAACAGAATCAACCAGAGATATCTGTAGAAAATATGAGATTTTATAAAATTCTCTCCTGTGACCGTGGGGGTGGACAAGACCAAGTTTCACAGGCAGGCTGCAAACCACGGGCTCTGATGAAGGTGCTTGATGAGGTCCCAGGAGATCTCTCTTTGCTGTCTGAAGTCGAGCTGGAAAATTCTCTCTGAATGTTGAAATCACTTCCCCTTTTAAGGCATTCAACTGGTTGTGTAAAATGTTATTCATTGTTGATGGCAATCTCCTTGGTTGATTATAGATGTGATCAGTCATCTATGCAATAAAATCACTGATGACTAAAGATCATAAATGTCCTTGAATTTCAATTAGCCCAGTGTTTGCTTGACCAAACAACTGGACACAATTACTGGACCAAGTTGGCACATTAGCCTAACCATCACAGTTATAAATGAAAAATATATAAACTTATAAATGAAAAAATTGCAAAACTAACATGTTATAAATTAAATATTCTCAGATTTTTAAGAAATTTTAGATTACATTTGGGAAGTTGCAGTTAAAATCTCATATGCTAATCTCACCAAAGAAGCTACACAGATGGCAAATAAACATATGAAAATATGCTCAAACATAACATGTCTTTAGGGAATTGCAAATTAAAAGAACAATGATGTACTGCACACCTGTTAGAATGGCTAAATTCCAAATCCCCGACAACTCTAAATGCTGGTGAGAATTTGGAGCCACAAGAATTTTCACTCATTATCACTGATCCCACAGAAAAAAGAGAGATCATAAGAGGATGCTGTGAACAACTGTATGCAAAAAAACCTAGACAATATAGAGGAGATGGACAGATTCGTAGAAACACACAAACCACGTACACTGACCCTAGAAGAAATAGAAGAATGCAACAAACCAATCATAAGTGAAGAGTTTGAAACAATCATCAAAAACATATCAAAGATGAAAAGCCTGGGACCAGATGGCTTCACAGGTGAATTTTACCAATCATTCAAAGCTGATCTAATACCAATCTTGCTCAAGCTCTTCCAAAAAATTGAACCGGAAACAATGCTACCAAATGTATTCTATGACTCCAACATCACCCTAAGTGGTGATGTTTTTCATATACTAGTAATGAGTGTTCTCAAAGATATATGTGCATATTAAAATTGAAATAGAGAAGAGTGTACATTTTTCACTAGGAAAGGCATATGTGCAAATGATTTCTTGTTCATGCAAATTATATCCTAAAAGAAAATATTTTTTTCTTTTAAGAAGGGAAACAAGAATATTTGAAGTACATTCAAATGAATATTTTCACTATACATGTATTGAGATCATTTGAAATATGAGCCATATGAATGTCAAATTTGTCAATAAAATTTACATTAAAAACGTAGGTATACAATCATTGTTAATATGAAAAATAGCAGAAAAAGAATTAAATATTAAAACTAAAGCATCCTAATTTCTTCATATGAAGAGGATAAAAGACATTTTGAATAAATGAGCTTTGTAAACTCTATACGTTAAATTTTTATCCGTAAGAATAGAAGTACAATTTATATCTCTAAGACAAACAGGGAAAATGATTTGTAAAGATGAAATGTGACAGATTACAGAAAAGGAGTAAAATATGAAAATCAAATATGGAAATCTGGTGAATTGAACACTTGTATTTATCTACATTAGTAATAATAATACAACTATAAACACAGGGGGAAACTAAAATGTGTGAGAAAACAATAGCAGGTAACAAATTTTTTTTTTAAAGGAATATGGAATGAATTTGGACTGAAATTGCAGAGCAAAGAGAGATGGAACTTAAACTACTACAGAAGGACAAGTGCATAAGACACCAACTATAATTCTACTAACTCAGAAAGGTTCATGAATTTGAGACATCTGGGACTCAGGAAGGCAGTATGATGAAGTGTCAGGCTCAAAATAAAGGTTGGGTGAAAATCCCTGTGAGGCTAAATTAGATGTGGATATTCACCCCTCACCACCACACAGCTTACACATTTTTAATGGGATCTAATATTCATAGATATATGTGCACACCTTATATGTGTGTAACCAGCAACTAAAACAAAATGAACACATTCTGTGTCCTCAACCCAGATCAAGAACTATTACTAAGCCCCAGTGGTTGATTTTAGTGGGTGTACAATATGTACTGGAAAGAATGCATAGCATGCAATTGTTGGCTTATGTTCTTTAGTTGTTAATTTGATCAAGGTTTTTCGTCATGTTTTTAATATATTTTAATTCTTATTGATTCTCACCCCCAAGATGGCTCCCTTGTCTGTCTGCTCATTGTTTTTGCTCGTTGTCTGCTTGTTGTCTGTTTATTTTCTCTTTAGGAGACACTGGAAACGGGAACCCGGGACCTCCCATGGGGGCGGGGAGGGGGCAACCACTTGAGCCACATCTGCTTCCTGCTCGCTTTTTGTTTTTGCTCGTTGTCTGCTTGTTGTTTTGCTTGTCATCTTGCTCGTTTTCGGCTCCTTGTTTTTGCTTGTTGTCTCCTTGTTGTCTGCTCTGTTTGTCTTCTTTAAGAGGCACCAGGAACCAAACCCTGGACCCTGTTGCCCAACCGCTTGAGCCACATCTGCTCCCTGATTTGTGTTTTTGGCATGCTTGTTATGTCAGTTATTAAGAAAGTGTAATAAAATCTTTCACTTTTTATGTTAGGGGTTTGTCTACTTATTTTTATAGTTCTGGCAATTTTTCCTTTTTGTACATTTTGGCTATGTAATTAGGTACATGCAAATTTAGAAATGTATTCTACAACTTGGAAATTAACTTTATTATGAAATGTTCCTCTATATCACTAATAACACCTCTGCTTTGTAGCTTAATTCGTCTGATACTGATATAGCTATTCCAGTTTTTTTTTTTTGGTTAGAGATTGCATGGAATCTTTTTTTTTTTTTTTTAGGAGGTACTGGGGATTGAACCTGGGACTTAGTACAAATAAAGCAAGTGCTCAACAACTGAGCCACACCAGCTCCCCTGGAATATATTTTTAATCTTTGCGCTTTACATGTTTTTGTGTTCTTATATCTAAGATATCTTTTAAAGGAAGCTCATATATTTTTAATTGTGTATGATAATATTTCTCTTTAGTTTGAGTATTAAATTCATTTACTTTTAATGCATTTAGTGATATAAATGGGTTTAAATTTAACATCTTACTATTTTTATTAAATTTATCCCAGTCTTCTCTCATTTTAGTTTTATTTTAGATTATTTACTATGTTTCATTATTCCAGTTTTTCTTTATTTAAGATTTTGATTAATTATTATTTTACTATTCTTCTAGGAGTTATCATTTAGATAATATGCATCTTTGACTTATCAAGTCTAATTTATATTAGTTTTTCACTTCTATGTGGACAATTCAAGGACTGAAGACAAATTTAACTGTGTTTACCTCCTCCAACCTTTAGTCCTTCTGGAGATATGCATTTTATTTATATATATAATTTAAAAATACCCATTATATTTCTTCATACTGTCATTAATTTTTACATTTACTGAAGTATTTTTCTTTATTGCTCTCTACAACCTCACACTCTACCAAAAGACCACGGTTTACATTATCATTGTGATGGATTCTCTGAGTTTATTTCACCTCAGTTTTTTAATTATATTCTGATTGTGTATAGAATTATGCATTGACATTGATTTTTTTTAAGGACTTTGATGATAGCATTTTATTGTCTTATTGCTTCCATTATTATAGTTGAGTTTTTTTTATCGAATTTGATGGCAATGCTTTTATCTCTGATTACATTTAACATGTTCTCTCTTTTTACTTTTCAGTAGTGAGATTATGAAGTGACTAAGGGTTGTTATCTTTGTATTCATACTTTTGAGTGTTTTTCATACTGTGTGAATCTATGACTTATGTTTTTTATCAGCTATGGTAAAGGTACAGGCTATTATACCTTCAAATATTGATTTTGCCCCTGTATACTCTCTTACTGGGACTACAATTACATGTTTATTAGACAATATATCTTTTAATTTTTTAAAAAAAATTAGTCTTTTATCCTTTTCCTTCTCTACATTTTGGATATATTCTCAATTATTTTTCCAATACCTTAATACATCTTTCCATTGCATCAGATATGTTTCAAACTATTTGTTGCGACTTCAAGTTTTTTCTTAAAAATATTCATTTATTTTTATTTTCATAATTTTCATTTGCTCTTTTAGTAGATTTCAGTGCGTTACTTAAATCCACACCTTAAACTTTAATTTCTAGGCTTTATTTATTGATTGATTTTTATAAAGATTTATTTTATTTATTTATTCCCGCCATCCCCCCCATTCTTTGCACTCACTGTCTGCTCTCTTTGTCCATTTGCTCTGTGCTCTCTATGTCTGCTCATCCTCTCTTCAGGAGGCCCTGGGAACCGAATCTGGTACCTCTCATGTGAGAGAGAGGCTCTCAATAGCTTGAGCGAACTCCTTTCCCTGGTTTGTTGTCTCTCTCACTGTGTTTACTCTTGTGTCTCTTGTTCCATCATATTTTTGCATCAGGTTGCCGTGCCAGTGTTTTGTGCCAGCTCATTGTCTTGCTGGTCTTCTCAAGGAGGCTCCGGGAACTGAACCCAGGACCTCCCATGTGGTGGGTGGGAACTCAATCGCTTAAGCCACATCCGCTTAACCTAGGCTTTATTTTTAATAAATTTTTATCAAAGTATATCATTCACACATGAGCATACATAAACAATAACTGTATAGTAAAAGTTGTGAACTTAGAAAACAAACATGCATATAACCCTACAGGGCTCTCATACTTCTCCCCACCACTAACACCTTGTATTGCTATGGAACATTTGTCATAACCTATGAAAGAGCATCAAAATATTACTTCTAACTCTAGCCCATAGCTTACATTTGGTGCATATTTCCCACAACCCACCAGATTATTAACATCCTATATTAGTAGTATATATTTGTTATCTTTCATGACAGTATGTTCTCATATTTGTCCTGTTAACCACAGTCCATCTTCCACAACTGGTTTCCTTGTGTTATACAGTCCCAAGCTTTGTATACTCTGTGATGAAAATGAGAGCCACTGAGTGTACATTTTGTATTGTTGTACAAATGATATGTTATATTAATAAAGTTATTTCATAATCTGCATATGATAATCCCAATAGCTGGATCTTCTGTGGATCTAATCTTTTAGGATGTTTTCTTTTTTTCTCTCAAATACTGTTTTTTTACAAGCCTGGTTAGATTGGTGTTTTTTAATTTTTTAAATTTTTATTTATATTTTATAAATCTTTTACAGAAAAATTGTGCAGAATCTACAGAGTCTGCATGTATCCACCATAGTTTTCCCTCTTATTAACATTTTGCATTCAGGTGAACTTTTGTTACTTAAAATTGATGAAATAGTATTATTATAATTATACCTTAACTGTCACCCATAATTTATAATAGGGTTCACTGTTTGGGTTGTATATTTCTATGTTTTTTATTCTGATATCATATAATCAAACCAAAATTTCCCATTTTAACCATTTTCAAATATACAATTCAGTGGTATGAATTACATTCACTAAATTGTACTACCATCATCACCATCCACTACCAAAAATTTTCCACCAACTCAAATGAAAACTCTGGACCAATTAAGCATTAACTTCCCATTCCCTTCCTCTCCCCAGACCTTGGTAAATTCTGGTTTCTGACTCTATTAATTTGAATGTTCTAATTGCTTCATGTAAATGAGATCAAACAATATTTTTCCTTTTGAGTCTGGCTTATTTCAATCAATATGATGTTTTCAAGTTTCGTCCAGGAAGTAGCATGTATCAGAACTTCATTCCATTTTATGGCTGAATAATATTCTATTGTATGTATATATAACCTCTTCTTTACCCCTTTCATCCTTTGGCAGTTGTGCATAATGACACTATGAACATTGATGTGCAATATCTTTTTGAGACCCTGCTTTCAATTCTTTTGGGAATACACCTAGAAGTGGGATTGGAAAGCCATGTGGTAATTCTATACTTAACTTTCTGAAGAAAGGCCAAACCGTTTTCTACAGTGACACTTTACATTCTCACCAACAATGACCAAGTGTTCCTATCTCTAAATATGCCCTCAAACATTGTTATTTTCCTTTTCTTTTTTTTAAACAGTGGCCATTCTAGTTGGTGTGAAATTTCCGGGTTATATTGTAATGAATGCCATTGTGAAGGTTAGGATCATGTGTCACCTTGGCCAGGTAATGGTGCCCAGTTGTTTAACGGTCAAGCAAGCAATGGCCTACTTATCAGTGATGACATTTCATGGACTTAAATCATCAGTGAGTTGATTGCCTCTATGGCTGATTAAATCTACAATCAACTGAGGAGACTGCTTTCACCAATGAGAGATGTCTCGTTCGGTCAGTTGAAGGCCTCAGAAGAAGTGATTTCAGCAGTCAGAAGAGAGAATTCCCACGACTACTCCAGATCGCCAGCTTCTCCTGGGGAACTCATCAAAGACCTTCATTGGAGTTCCTGGTTTGCAGCCTGCCCTATGGTATTTGGACTTATGCATCCCCATAGTTGCATGAGACAATTTTTTAAAATCTCAATTTATACATAGCGCCTGTCAATTCTGTTTCCCTAGAGGACCCTTACTAATACAGTCATGAAAAATTTATGATAACTTGAGATTCTAGTTGATATCTTCTTTTGCTTCTGATTAGAGTGACCCAGCCATTCCAGTTTTCTTGGGACTTAGGCGTTTCCCAAGATTTGGTTCTTTCTGTAATAAAATTGGGACAGTCCTGGGAAACTAGGATGGCTGATCACTCTAATTCTCACAGACAATTGAGGTAGTAAAATTAGGTAGTGAGCTGATTTAAAGAACTTTGTTATGCTGGTTTATTTCTGGTTTTTCTTTACTTCATGACATAAACTTCCTAGAATACAGCCAAAAGCCTTGTTATTTACCTTGATCACTTTTCTTTTTAGGGCCTCATGTTCCCACTTTTGCCCTCATCTCTCGCCCCCTAAAGACTGTTGTAATCTTTTCTCATTTTATCAGATATTACTTTTGAATTCACAAAGACCTTAAGGGGAAAACAGCACCAAATATCAGGTTCACTTTTCTAGATTTTCCTTTGCTTTAGTTTCTTGACCTTTACATCCTCTCTGCCCTTGATACTCTCTGAAGTAATTTTAAAAAATATATTTCTAAATTTTCTAGTTCTTGGTCAGAAGACTTCATCTGAAACAAACCAAGCAACTCTTGGTAAAAGTGGAAGTGATTATAATAGTTCATCCATCTTTCTCATATTTTGTGATCCTGAATGTTGAATCAGGCACTTCTACCGCCTACCTGCATATGATGAGTATTAATTCTGTCCTGTGGAGGACATAAAAGGTCAAGGTAATTTTTTAAAAAACTAGATCTTAAGTTAGGAGAATAAGTATGCCAGAGTCAACATTTATATTTTCCTAGAGAGTCATATAGGATTCTTCTCATTATTCAATTTCATAGACAACCAGAGACTTTTATACTCCTTTCACAGTGGAATGTTCTAGGATTCTGTCTGATCCTGAGATTATCTGTCATTTTGTTCCTGTGCCTAGGTCTTTGGAAAATAAAAATGACGATTGCAGGGAATAGAGCTAGAAGGGGTATCATATATGATGGAGTCCTTTGTAGCATTATGCTGACAGGTTTCTATTAAATTCCACATGATCTGACAAACAGCTAAGGAAAAACTCTATCTACGCCTAGAATATCAAAGACTCTAATGGCCTTCAGTACAGGAGTCAGGTTTAAGAGGACTTAGGGCTCACTTTGTAATCTCAAAGACAAATCAGCTTATTTGTTTATTTGCATGTGGGATGTTATAAAGTCTTTTGGTTCTGAACAGCATTCCAGGAAGAAAAAGGTAGAGAAAATATATTTCCTAAACTCCATGAGGGAAAGATGTTTTCTTTTCTCAGTGCTTTATCTGTAACATCTAGAATTGTGACTGGCCCTTAGAACATGCTCAATAAACGTTCCTTGTATAGCTACTGCGAGGAGTCATGGAGCTGTAGTTCTTGCTCAATTGACTCTATAGTTTAGAGCTTAATAGCTCAGATTCGATTATCACCCAAATGGAACCAAAAGATAGCACTTTATTTATTTACTTCTATTTATTTTTTCTTAAGCTGGTCTTTGAGAAAGATGCTTACTATATCTGAAAAATAATAATCACTATATGTCTACCTCATAAGGAAGTTGGGGTAATAACTAAAATAATAAATTAAAAAATGCTTAGTATACATTTGCACCTCAAAGATCTTAGATCCTTTCCCTAAATATATAAATGTATACTTAATAAATTATTTAAAATGTCTGCAGATTATTATCCTACCTAAAAGAAACTATCAATTTCTACAATGAAGAATTTCGTCTATTTAATGACTTCTGCATCCTAGAGGGAAAGCCTCTAAAATTTTCCACAATGAACAAGATTTGGAATCTTTGGGACCCTCAGTTGTGGGACTTGGTGTGGCTGGGTGAATTCCACATCACTGCCAGTACTGGAAACCTCCATTGAGATAGCTGCTATGTCCTCCTGCTTTTGAGTTTCAAGACCAAGAATTCAGCAGAATGTAGTTAGCTCACCTCCTTTTTCCCTAGCACTGAAGGGCTCAATAGGTTTTCTAGTACACTTTCCAGTTCCAGATTGATTTTCCTTGTGGAGAAAAACAAGTTTTCATAAAAACATTATTGTTGCATCCTTGCTGCAGTGATTCAAGGTAATGGAAAACCTCATGTCACATGAGACGTTCTATAATACCAACAATTTCTATTACAGATCCTCCATACCCTCTTGTGGGCCAATTCCAGTTCACTGCCAGGCTATAGGCAAATTTGTAATAGACAAGCTACTTTAAAGCAACATCAACTGAGCAACATGCAATCCAAGACCCCCAGTGATTACAGAAAAAAAAAAAAAAATCTCCTCTGACTAAACACCAGCACCCTTCTCTGATAGCATTCGGACAATGCCATGACGGATCTCCTTGGTTTTAATACTATGCACAATGGGATTGACAACAGGTGGGAAGAAGAGGTAAGCATTGGCCATCATAACTTGAAGTAGAGGAAGCACATGATGTCCAAAGCGGTGCACAATGGACAATCAAATCATAGGTACAGGGTAAGCAAGTACAGCACTGACATGTGAACCACAGGTGTTGAGTGCTTTCTTCCATCCCTCCCCAGTGGCAATATGCAGTACAGTGTAGAGTATGAGTCTGTAAGAGATCACAATGAGCAGTGTATCCAGACCAAAAGTAGAGATAACTATGAAAAGCCCACAGATATTGTTGATAGAAATATCCTCACAAGATAGATGAATAAGATTGGGGTAGAGGCAATAAGAATGGGAGAGGCCATTATGGCCACAGAAGGGCAGGTGCCTTAAGAGCAACGTTAAAGGGGCCATGAGGATAATGCTTTTCAGCCCAATGAGAACTCCTGAGCCAGTGATGCGAGGCAGGGTAAGGATAGCTGTATAGCGCAGTGGAATATAGATAGTCAAAAAATGGTCCACAGACATGGCCAGTAAAACAGCTGATTCCATGATGGAGAAGGAGTGGATGGAGAACATCTGGAAAAGGCAGGAATCAAAACTGATCTCAGTGATACCAAAAAGGAAGATTTCTAGCAGAGACACCAACCTTAGCCAGTGCCAACATGGCAAGAAAGAGGTACATGAGCTGGTGTAGGCTAAGATCTCTCCTGATGACATGAAGAATCATGCCATTCCCAAGGAAGATGATGATATACATCGGGCAGAATATGATGGAGATCCACATATGCCCTGCCTCTAGGCCTGGGACCCCCATCTTTGGGAGGACCGATTCACCCTGAAACAGACAGGTGGGTGTCTCTTAGGCACAAGGGTGGATCCTAATAAGAGAGGATAATCAGTGTGTCAAGACCTCTTGTTGCATGTAACTATGAATCTTGTCATCCAATGAGTCAAGACAGGGGAGTGTCATGTGCCCCAGGGGGACGGGGAGGAAGGAACAGAAAAGATCAAATGGGGGTATTCAGTGATCATAGGAAATGTTTTTCATTAGCTTACAGTAATGGACACAGGACATGGTAAATATCATTAAACTGTACCATTTAAATTTTAAACTATACTGTAAACCATTGACAATGTTTAGTAGCTATGTTTCACTAACTGTATAACAGTTATAACCATGCTACCATCCATATAAAAAAGGTTTTAATATGGGATGAGGAAAGGGGAAGGAGGTTGGGCTTATGAGAGTCTCTAGTATTCTGTGTGTGACTTAGCTGTGACCTAAAACTTCTTTAAAAAATAAATGAAAATTCGGGAGACACTGGGAAGTGAGAAGGGGCAGGTACCATAGTAACAGACTGGACACCCAATAATGCAGTGATAAAAGGAAAAATGTTTAAAAAAATTTTTTTAATAATTTTTCCCATTTTCTGAATATCCCAATCCTTTAATTTTATTTTATTTCTAGTATTTCTTTTAAGTTTCCATGTATTTTATCTCTTATATTAAACTTATCTTTATTATTTCATTTTCCTATTAATTGTATTTGGCTATTATAAGGGCTTCATCTTCAAGGAAGGTTTGGATCACAGAAGGGTTACAGAGGGGGAAGGAGAGGATCATTGGTGGGAGGTGTCTGGGATGGGGGTTTCATGGGAGGAAGTTCACCTGAATATACATGAAAGATATATAAAATTTTTCAAATGATCAAGGGGTGGGGCATATTCACAGTGGGTAAACAATCACTCAATAAATGAGGGAATACTGAATTCCCAGCCTGGAAAGCTCTGCCACATTCTCCAAGGGAGTAGCAACAGTCCCCCGAGTGCAGGGGCAGTGTCTGGAAAGGGAGGATGGTTCACTGATGGGTTCTTGTTATTGATGACTAGCCTTATGAGTCTTTGCTCTTGTAATTGAAACTCAACCTACTGTTATGGGATGCCTAAGGGTTGCCAACTGAGAGCCTCCTTGTTGCTCAAATGTGGCCTCTCTCTAAGCCAAATTCAGCATATGAATGCATTACCTTCCTCCCAGTGTGGGACATGACTCCTGGGGATGAGCCTCCCTGGCAATGTGGGATTAATATCAAGTACCAACTGGCAATATGACTGGAAAAAGACCTTGAATAAAAGGGGGAAAGTGTAAAGACAAATGAGTTCATGTGGCTAAAAGACTTCAAAGAGCGAGAGTAGAGAGGTCATCCCAGAGGTAACGCTTATGCACACCTCAGTAGGATCTCAAAGAACAGCAAAGTGGATGTCACCCCACACAGAGGGGCTCCTGAGGGTCTGGAGACACCCAGGTCCTATGTAAGGGGGAATAGCTCCAGAGATTGCTGCCTTATCAGTGGTCTCTACTTTGGAATCTGTGCTCCTGGGAGTGACAGATTTGGACTCAAATAAGTCCTCCCTGCACAAGGTCCATCAGTCCCTTGTATTCAAACCTATATGTGGTGCTAGAGTTTGTAGGTGTACTTCCAGAGACTGAAGCCTCTGCCCTGCCCATGTGCCAGGTGTGCCTGGAATATCAGTGGAGCTGCAACTCTTACTCTTCAGCTCAATGGACTCACCCAAGTCACCTGGTGAGGAGACGATGATGGACAACGGCCATCCCAGGGAATGGAGAGAGCCTGCAGCTGCAGGCAGGATAATCCCATCCACCATATCCATGGGATATAAGCCCCCTCTCATTTGGAGCTGGAGTGGACATCACCATGCCTAACTCCTCAGGATTGGGGAAAGAGCTATGGACTAGAGTGGACTTAATGGTATTCTGTTGTAGACATATTATGATTCAAGCAATGGAAGAAATTATAACAGTGAGGTGGAGCCAGTGGCCACTGGATGCTTTCGAGGCAGGGAAGGGAAAAACAGTTGTAATACAAGTGCTTTTTCAGGACTTTGGAATTATTATGAGTGACAATACGATGACAGATTAGGCCATTTTACATCAGCATATAACATGCAGATCAGTGTGGTCTACAATGTGAACTATGGTCCATCCTTAGTGGCAAAGCCCCAGGATGTGTATATCCATTGCAGGTGATGAGCCACACTAATAAAAGATGTTTATGTGGGATGTTATGGGAGGTGTGGGAGGTGGGGAACATGGGAATCTCTGTAATTTTTGTGTAACATTTATGTAATCTAAGCATCTTTCAAAATAATAATAAAAAAAAACAATATCCTTCAGTGGTTGGCTGAGAAATGTTAGTCATGAAGATCTTGCATGTAGGCTCCCCGACAACAATATCTAAATTGTGTTTTTTGGTTTTTTTTAGCTGCTTTAACCAAGGGCAAGTTTAATATGTTTGAGACCATGCAGAACTGAGAATTTGCACATGCACTCCTCAAAAGACCACTGGAAGCTTCACTCATTCTTTCTTTTTTTTGAATGTTTTTTTTCTAACCTACCCATTTTCTTTTTCTTATAAAAACCTTAGCTCCCATTTTCATTTTGAACTGGTTTGGGACGATTCCCCCAGATCCTTGCTTGTGTACTCACAATAAATCACCTTCTCACTGAAAAAAAAAATCCTTTATTTGTCTTGGGTGAATGTGACATTACAATCAGGATTTCCTTTACCAATAGTGAGCATGAGAGCATTATGTCTTTAGTAAATTTGTACCAATATTTCATTAATAGCATAATGGCATTTTATTCTTCCTATTTTTACAAACAAATACAGTAATTTTGTTTAGGTATTTCCTTTACCTGCTTTAGGCATTACAATATTATCATTTACAATATTTCTATGATGTTTCTGCTATCTTTTAGCACATTAAGCATTTAGATTTTAAGTTGCCAGATAAGTTTATACTGTATGTTCAATCATCAAAATCACTTACCAACAAATGTATACAATGATACATCATTATGCTTATGAAAAATAAAGTAATATACAGATGACACACACATTCCTGGAATACTACTCTAAGTACTTTGTCCACTGCAATTTTCTCCAGTTTTTAGTGTGAAGTAATGGTCAAATTGAAGTTCTTCTATATGTATTTCTGTCTTGATTATAAATGCTATTCTTCCTAAATATAATTATTAATATAAAATGGTAAAAAAAAATGTGTGGCGCAATGTGTAAACTGTAATGTAAACTATTGATTGACCATCTTTAGTAGCAATGTTTCAATATGTGTTCACCAATTGTATTAAATGTACCACACTAATGAAAGATGTTAACAGTGAAAAGTGTGGAAAGGGGAAGGCATGAGATATATGGGAATCCCCCATTTTCAATGTATAATTTATGTAATCTAAAGATTCTTTAAAAGTAAAATTAAAAAAAAAAAGATGACGCAACAAGGGGAGACAAGCAGACAGAGGGAAAAAAACACATAGTGAATGGACACAGAGACAGCAAACGCAGGCAGCAAGGGGGGAGATAAATTAAAAAATATAGGGGGATTCCCATATACCCTACCCCCTCTCCCTCCCATACTTTCTCACATTAACAATATCTTTCATTAGTGTGGTTCATTTGTTACAATTGATGAACACAAACTGAAGCATTGCTACCAACCATGGTCTATAGTTTACATTATAAGTTTACACTTTGCACTGCACAATTTTATAGGTTTTGACAAAATGTATAATGGCCTGTATCCATCATTGCAATGTCATGCAGGACATTTCCAATGTCTCCTAAATGCTACACTTATTCCATGTTACACCTATTCTTCCCTCTCTCTCCCCTTAGGTCTGGTGGCCACTGCCTTTATATCAATGATACAAGTTGTTCCATTGTTAGAATAACAATAAGTCTACTTTAGTCCATAGTTGATTTCCCCCCTTACATTTGTTAATTCTTCAATCTTGAGGATTTTGGGATTATGATGCCCACAATTTTTTTTTTTTTTTTTTTTTTTAAGGGGACCTTGTATGTGGGAAACCAGCACTCAACTACTGAGCCACATTAGCTTCCCTTGGATTTTTCCTTTGTTTTGCTTGTTGTTTTTGTTTTTTTCAGGAGGCACTAGAAACAGAACCTGGGACCTCCCATGTGTGAGGTGAGTGCTCAACTGCTTGAGTCATATTGGCTCCCTACTTTTTTTTAAATTAAAACAATCAATTTATTTGAAATTGTTCTTTTTGTCTAAATTTATTATTTCACTTTATACTACCTTTTCTGTTTCTTTTTTTTTTTCTGAGAATACTAATTTTTAATTTTTTTTTTTTAAAGAAGCTTTGGATTGCATAAACGTTACATAAAAAATTTAGGGGATGTGATGCCCACTCCTAATAACACTCTTTTTAAATCTATTTCCCTAATTCTGTTTCTACACAATGTCAGTTTTTCTCATCTCTGTAAACTGTGTCATTATCTCCTTACTCAAGCCTGAAGTGGATCATCTTTTATTTTTTTCCTTTCCTTTTTGTCCCATATTCATGTATAACCTGACAAAAAGTTCTTTAGTTCTATTTTTTTAAAATGTCTCCATCACTTTTTCCATTACCACCATCAATTCTTATCTGAACTTTTTTAACACCTAACAACTGGCCTCCCCACTTTTCCATTTTCTGCTTTAAGTTCTGAGGCTGTGAAATGTCCAAATCAAGGCATCGGCAGAGATGTTCTCACCAAATTCAGCTACTGCCTCACATGGTGAGGCAAGATGGCTGCCTACCCCTGCTGAGGTCCCTGCCTTTCCCTCTGGGCTCACCATCTCCTGAAGCCCAACTGTGGGGCTATTAGGCATATGCTTTGTCTCTTCTGCCTTGAGCTGCTCCATGGGCCCAGCCCTCAGAGGCTTCTTCCTGTGCCTCTGTGCTCTGCTGATTCCAGACTCCGGGACCTCTTTCAGCCTCTCAGGGCTTCTCTGTTTTCCTACAATACTCTGTCTTACATGGCAGGACCTTTCTTCTTTCTTTCTCTATTCTCAGTTTATATAAGAACCAGCAAGAGAGCAGAAACCTAACCTGTGTCACACCTCACTGATGTGGTCCAATCAAACACTATCTGATCAAAGTCCCCTTAAGTGAATTTAATGCAATAAAAGGGTCTCATACCACAGGAATACATGTTTAAGAACATAATCTTTTAGAATTCAAAAAAGAACTACAAACTGTCACAATGAATATTTCTTGAATAAAAAAATGAGTAAATGAATAAAATCCCAATCTACTGTAAAGAGGAAAACATTTTAAATGATATATTATTCTTTTGTTTTTCTAGTGTCACTGCCTTCATCTTTTCAAGAAAGCAGTCCTCTCTCCTCAGGAGCAATCCATGTTGAAATGTCATGTCTACGGACTCTCTTTCACAATTGGGCTTATTATCTCCATAGGAGGAATGACAATTCTGGTGGTTAATATTGTTTGTTTTTTTAATCCTTTTTTTTTTTTTTTTGCATTTTTTTCTTAAAGAAGCTTTAGATTACATAAATGTTACATCAAAAATATAGGAGATTCCCATATGCCCCATTCCTTCCCCCTCCCACACTTTCCTACATTGGCAATGCCTTTCATTTGTATGGTACATTTGTTACAATTGATGAACACATATTGAAGCATTGCTACTAACCATGGACTATAGTTTACATTATAGTTTACACTCTGCCCCACATAATTTTATACATTATGACAAAATGTATGACATTTATGACAAAATGGCCTGTATCCGTCATTGCAATGTCATGCAGGATAATTCCAATGTCCCGAAAATGCCCCATGTTACACCTATTCTTTCCTCTCCCATCCCTCAGAATCTCTGGTGGCCACTGCCTTTATAGCAATGATAAAATTTCTTCCATTGCTAGAATAATAATAAGTCTATAATTGCATAAGTCTACTTTTGTCCATTGTTCAATCCCCAAACTTGAGGAATTTGGTCAATACATCGTTCCACACATGATCTTCAAAACAATGTGTGGAATGACGTGTTGACCCATATCTATAGATCTACTGGCCCACAGTGGAATTCAGTATCAGTTACACTTTACAGGACTGCTCCTGTGCTAAGCACCAGCGATTTCAGAGGAAAACATGATAGGTGCTTCCTGGCCTCAAGGAACTATGGATCTAGTGAGTGTAATAGACACAAAGCATGCAACTGTGATAAATGTTCTAAGGATTATTGTAGGACCATAATGTGATGCACAGAGAATTATAGTGGGGGGAGGGCTAAAATTATCTTGGAGAAAACAAAAGCCTCTCTTGAGGAAATCATTTTTAAGTTAATTTTTAAGATCTATAAGCTGATGCACTTGTTCTTTATTTGTTGGCTCCCAGTCCCATTCAGTTTTTCTATACTGTTGAAGCTGGGAGGTTACAAAATACATTTCTCAAAGTTCCCTGATAGCTGCCTTCCTGGTAAGTTCTCTCGTGGGAAGCTTTGGTGGTAGGCAAGAAAGTGGGAGGAAGGGAGACTTTTTTTTTGTTTTGTGCTCTATCAGGAATGCTAAGTGGCTCCAAGTTCCCTGTGGTTGCAATAGCAGAAACAGGACACAAGAGTGCCTTAGCACCAAGGGCCGCCAGGGTTCAAGGTTCCTGGCAATAGCAGCAGTTCCAGCAGTGCAGCAGCAGGGTAAGGCTTGTAGGCTGTCCCAAGGTGAGAGCATCTTTTTGATTTCTGGGAATTATCCTTATTTTATTTTTTTCTTATCAAATGTCCTCTCCCCACTTCACCTTTCCTTTTGACCCTTTCCAAATTTTTTTGCTAAAAATTTGTTCTACTAAGTCTTTTTTTTTTGGTTGAAATATTCAGTATTGTTTTCATACCAGG